>WSYH01001921.1:10567-72202 GCA_036426205.1 Ascaphus truei
GTACATGTAGAATGGTTATCAAAATCATACTGTCCTACAAATAACGCTTCTCCATACAGACAATAATAATAATCCATTTAATAATCCTAACTGATCTTACAATATAAAACATAACATTCCAATCCACACAGTACATTGCATTTACATTGTATAAATGATGCATAAAATCTATGCACCATATACATTCTGCAAATGAATGTTAACAATATCATTGCAAGCTGCTGTACCAGTAAATACAAACACGTCAACTATTTTAACCAATCAAGTAAACAAAAATCAATATATACTGTAAGTACCAACCAGAAAACACAATTTAAAACCAAAGCTAACCTTACAATACCAAGGATTACATCTATCTAATTGTAAAAAACATTATACATTATACACACATTGAAGCATTGCAATAAACAACATACAGTACAGTACATCCCCTGTATCTCCCTGCCTTCAGTGTAATCTGTTTAAAGCCCCCTCCCCCTAATGTTTCTGTTAAACAGATTACACTGAAGGCAGAGAGATTTAAAGCCCACTCCCCCCTAATGTTTCTGTTAAACAGATTACACTGAAGGCAGAGAGATTTAATAGAAACATTAGGGGGGAGGGGGCTTTAAACAGATTACAATGAAGGCAGAGAGATTTAAAGCCCCCTCCCCCCTAATGTTTCTGTTAAATTTCCCTCCCTGCCTGCATTGCTGTGAGTGCAGTGTATGTAAATGTGGGGTGGGGAGGGGGGGGACCCAATGTGCAAACCGCTGTGGTTTTAGGTCTGGGGACCCCCTGCTCCCTGAGATACAGCCCCCTTTAGGGGGTGCTGGTATCCCTCTGCTCTGCTTGGTTTACAGGCCGCGATAACGTGATCGGGCCCTTTAAACGCAGAGGGATACCGGCACCTCATAAAGGGGGCTGTATCTCGGGGAGCAGGGGGTCCCCCGACCTGAAACCAACGCGGTTCAGCTCCCGAGACCCCCTGCACATCTACACTAGCAATAAAAATGTATTTCAAATGTATTTATTTGTATTTATTTATTTATTTATTTATTGTGGGTAGTGGGGGTGGGTGAAGGGGGTATTAGCCCCAACGGTGGTTGTTTTGGGCTTGCGGGGGGGGGGTCACGGGAGTGGTTAACACCTTCATGACCGTAGCGGTATTAACTGCTACGGTCGTGAAGGGGTTAAGTGCACCCGCAACCCCCACGCAAGTCCTAAACTCACACCAAGGGCCAAATACCCCCTTCACCCACCCCTGCTACCCACAATAAAGCGGGCACGGTGGGTTAACCCCTTCATTGCCTTAGCGGCTATACGCTATGGTAATGAAGCAGCATTTCTGTATTTTTAATAATATTGAAGCTTTATGTAGTTTATTAATATTGAGCAGTAGAAAGGGGGTCTGATTCAGGGAGCAGGGGGGTCCCCGTACCTGAACCGTGCGGTCAGTCTCTGAGAACCCCCTGCTAATATAACTATAAATAAAAATGTATTGAAAATAAGTTTTAATGTGCCGATGTTTGCGCAGAGAGAGAGAGCAGCGGATCTCTCTCTGCCTGAAAACACCTCTCCCCCCGCCGGCCGATAGTATCATTTATGTATGTGCATATACAGTACTGTATATGTACTACGAGTACTGTTGTTAGGGGTTTATAGGGGCTGGTGTTAACAGTAGTTAATATATTACCGTATATATACTGCATTACAATTCAATAGGGGACGGCTTCAAAGAGAACAGCTCGCAAGCGCCCCCCATGGTTTTACACGGCATTGCAGTATTGAGCCAGCCGGGATAAAATGCTTCAATTCCCTGCCGGAAAATACACTCCGGCAGAACGAGAACGATCACCAACCTCAATACACCCGAGTATACCAAAATCGGGGGCTCGAGCGAGCGAGAATAAGTATGTTGCACTGTATAGTATATTCTGATTCCAGATTTTTTTATCATGATGTGAGATCTCTGCTGTGAAAACATCAGCCGAAGATGGAGTAAGTATCGTTGATTTTGTACAAATCAGCATTGTGAGATCCCGAAGGTTTACGAGAATTAGGCGGTGGTAACGTGCACAATGAATATAGCAAGTGCAGGTGAGCGTGCGGCTCTTTGCAGGGAGGGCTGTTTCTCTCATAAATAGGAGAAATCACAACTGTGAGGTTATGTGTGTCAAGCAATGAGCAAGGCAGGCTTCACAAGGGTGCCAGCCACATTGGTGTTATGAGTAACATGAGTGATGTACTATCAATAAAAACTTGAAAACTGGGGGTGAGGGTATTGATACTGGAAATATATATAACTGCAACATAACAATCTCACAATACCGGGTTTACATCTTATTGATTACACTCTTAGATATGCGAAACTCCGCGAAAATATAATACTTTAGTAAGCCAAATATATTGTACTTTGGCATTCTCAATATATAGGGGGCAGTGTGTGATATGAGATTAAAGGCACATCTGACTCAGGGGGGGAACATACAATGACCCAATTTAACCTACATTTTTTCCAGAGGAATTATTCGGATATAAAACTCAGAAATTTAATTAAACAGGGCTTTGTCATTTACTCTGGTACAGGGTTATGTGGCCAAGAGATACCACTCCCAACAATTAGTGACTTATTTAACTCATTATTTGCCGCTCCAGTGGAGTTATAATAGCATAAGTATGGTTGCAAATACATAGTTGCATCGAGCCATAAAGGGTTATATGGTGAGTAGTATATAAGTGGATATACTGGCACAATTTAGCAATTGCAAACAGATGCAAAAAGAAAATGTACTTGCGCAAACACCGGTTGCGCCTGTTTAAGGAATAGCCTATCTTGTGCAGTCCAATAACATAGAAAAAAGATGATCAAGGGCTCCACGGATTTCAATACAAAGAATTTATTTGAGAGAATATAAGACGTTTCGGCACAGCAAGGCCTTTATCAAGTGACTGGCATTTGATATGATCCGTGGAGCCCTGGATCATCTCTTTTTCTATGTGATATTGGTATGTACGCATGTATTTTTATGAGAACATTGGTCGGGTTTCGAGAGATTATTAAAGGGGCATATTTGTCTATTTCAGCTGGGATTCTAAGTTGGCAGCCGGCTGATTTCCCCCCCCCCTGTCTTGATTCGTGGCATCCTTGGGTGTTTGTAAAACACTAACGCACAAGGGACAACTCTCTGTTAGGTCATAAGAGAGTGGAGAGTAAGTGTGTGCTCTGCAAACCTGCGCATCACACAATTTAATACACATACACTCACAACCATGCTATATCCAACTAGCAATGGCAATCGCAATATCTGAGCATTTAGTTACTCAGCTGAGTCTGAAACATTGAAGAGGGCATGTATTGACCAGCAGCTAGACCGCTTCTTCACAAGCAGACAAGGCCTGGTTATGGACAAGGCTGGTACATTCAAGCCACTTCATGCTCTAAACAATTGCAAAGTGATGAGCCGGCCCCATGGTGAGGGCCTGGCCATGAGGTTGCTGCGTGGTGGCAGGCCACACCTGGAGAAGCCTGGTCGCGAGCAGGGCGGGAAGCCTGGTGGCAGAGGTGCGAGGAGGCATCAGGAGGGGCTGGTAGGTCGAACAGGCGTCCGCAGCAGGGAGGGGCAGCCTCCAGTGGCAGGAACAGCTGAACCTATAGAAACGGGAGAGAAAAGAAAATAGAAAAACAACACATAGTGTAATCTGATATGGGAAATCAGCAAATAACTGCTGTTCAAGGTGCACGTACAAGATGATAAACAAAGATCAGCAGTATACACCAATACTTTACTCCTTTCACACGGATGTCTCTCGTCTGGTCACTCCTCACGATGTGAGCAGCAAATTACTCAGTCCCAGAGGAATAAATCAGAGAATAGTAATCGAGGTGTGGACAAAATGTACAATTGTACAAATTATTTAATAAGACAATACACATAAAAACTTTAAAAGGATATATCCACCGGAGAGAGACAACACTGCCACACAGCCAATGAACACTGTTGACATTGATCTAACGGGGTTAGTTTGGCACTACCCCCGGATAGTTCTGCTCATCGGCACCTGGGTTCTTTCAATCTTTTGGAGCAATGTCCCCAAGTCCTCCTTCACTATCCCATTCCTGCTACGGATCGTTCCGCGTAACGTAGGACTCCAATCCCCTCACGAGACTGTCCATGTGTGTCTGTGTTAGTTCAGTCTTGAATGGCAAGTCTCCAGTGTAATCCTCCTGAATCCTCCTCAAATCTGCTTCCCAACATATTCGCCTGGATTAGGCTTCGTCAGGGTACTACAGATTGGAGTTGCTGAAAATCTCCAAAGTCCTTCTAATTGATAAGGATAATTGGGATTAAATACTTTATGCATAATTAAAATGAATACTGACAAAGGATAACCCAGAATAATATAACTCAATGGGAAGAACACTAATCTTTACATAATTTATAATTACAACAGATATGCACCACAACTGAGTTAGCATGAGAAATTACAAAAAGGAAACTATCAATTCTCTAAATTGAGACCAAAGGTGAGGAAGTGTTTTTAATTTAAAAATCCATGTGGTCTCCAACCTATGATAGCCACTCCATATCACCTCACAGATAGTTTTGTTACATTGGTCTACTGCACTGACCACACTTATTTCGTGGCAATACCCAGTATGTACTCTGGCAGATACCTGGAATGCGCCTCTCACCTCTGACAAGCCCCGTTGCGTTTGCATTCCAGCCTGGGTTCATGCCTGGTGACGGGAGGCTGAGCTGTTTTAATGATAATGATTAGGATTTAATAGGCTGCAATGCTTGGCGTGTTACCAGAGTATAATTCATGAATTGTAATGCAGTATATTACTATTATACTGTGCGTATTTGCAGCCACGGGAATAAATGTTTCATCCATGCTTGGAAAATACCTTCATGCACGCGTGCAAACAGTCCACAAAACTCAATACACTACGGTTAACCCGAATTCGGGGACTACCGAGCCGTATAACGTGGTGTCGCACTAGTGTGATCCAAAAAATCTCGATACCTGTTGGATACAAATTGTGACAGTTAATTAAAATGGATTGACACTATGCGTTATCCAACCCTATTCTTAATATTCGAATATGTTCTTAATAAGAATCTTAGTTGCCTTTGTTTGTCCTACCCACATAATATTGATTGATGGCAAATCAATAAAGATACACATGTATACAGATCATTGTGAAATGTTTAATCATGTGGTTGTGATGCTTCATTGAGATATAAATTCCTTAACAAACACTGTTATTAAAAGTATTACTTCCTGCAACTGTACATTTATTGCCTTTGTAAAAAACCACAGAGTAAACATAGAGACAACCAATGTGAATTATTTGGAATACTCTAATCTTACTAGGAGCAATCTGATTTTTACTATTCCGAGCTTTGAGAAAATATAAATTTAGGCTGTTAGGCAGTAAAGATTTCGCAAATCGGATAGATGTCAAACATTTCCCGTGTTGAATGAGTATTTTGTTTTACAATCTTTAGCCGCTTAATTAACTCTGTAAAAAAAAAGGCAAATTCATGCTGTAATTGATAATTTTGTGTCTTTGATACTTTTTACTTGTTATGTAATAAATCACACATATGTTTCCTAATTTGATGTGTTATATGCATTATTAATAACATCATCCCTGTAATTTTTTTCTTTAAATTTAATCTTTAACTGTTTGCCTGTGTTTTCAAAGACCTTAGTTTGGAACAGTTCCGACTCAAATGAGGAAGTCCATAGGTACATATTTAACCACCGAATGGTTGGTTACAATGCTAATATTTAGTATCCTTCAACAATTTATGAAGGTTTTGGTTCAATTTGACGTGTTCCACATAGATAACAAGGTCAAGGAACTCTACATAGTCCTATGCTAGAAACTGAGTTAAAAAAATGGAATTGAAGGGATTATGATTAAATAAAACCCAAAAAGGAACAAAGGACTCTTGAGTACCCTACAGATAAAAAGGATATCCTCTATATGCATTGGGTTAGCGAAACTTAGCCAACAGTGCAGAGCTGCGAGCCAGGGACTGGAGAGGGCACAGGGAAAGCGTGGGAACAACTAGGCGCAGAGTTTCAGGTGGGGTGTGGTGGCAAGTTCAGCAGGGCAGGGTGCCCCCACAGGTTGGGGCTGGCAGGGTGATGATGCCCCCGGGGGTGTTCAAGGACACAGAATGGCAATGGAGGAAGATGCGGCTTAGCCCGGGTAACGCCTGGGTGATTCCCATTTAAAGTCCACGGACGGCTGACGAATTTTGGACTAGTGGGCACCAGAGGCGGACCAGATCGGCTTACATTGCCCTGTAAGTATGGCGGCATTCCGGGGACCAACCCAGTGATGAATTTGGTGGAGCTTCCATGGCTCAGGTACGTGGAGGCTTATGTGGCACCTTGGTGTGACTAATCAGGTTTGAAAGAGGGTTGGGGCGGTGGTGGTGATGCTGCATGGTGTAGGGGGGGGCCCCCCCAAGGGATGGGAGCTCTCCCTATTCATTCTCATTACGCAGGAGTAAGACGTGCGGTTTTGCACTCGATGACTTGAACGAACCCATAGGCCGGAATAGGCAATTATATTTGACTGCGGCAGTTTTTCAGTGTCAGTGTGTCAGACCATGTCTATAGGGGGGTGGGGGGCCCGAGGGTACCGCGAGACGGGTGAAAGTGCAGTAAGAGTGAATAGGGCCACAGCAAGTCATAGGCACATGCAGGGATGGGAGATCAGACACTGAGCTGTTGATTGATGCTAGCTTGAGTGTTTGTTCAGGGAAGACGGGCGTAATGTTCGGACATGGGTGACCTTTTCAATAACAGCTTGTTGGAAGGGTTGGAGAGGGTCCTTGTGGCTCTGGCAGTATGGGCCCAGTTTAAGGGGGTGGTTTTAATCTGGCTTTGAGTGGATATTTGGTGTTACGGGGGTTTGTATTGCCACATATGGGATGTTATGGTTCTTTGTGAAAAGTCGGGGGATGGTTGAGGTGGGGCAGGGCATTTAGACATGACTCTGGGAGCCCGCTTCGCGTTGACATGCGTGTTGCGCTTAGCTGGACCCGGTGCTTGGTATTAAGGGGGCACGGGTTTTTTTTTGTCAGCGGTTCAAGGACCGAGGACATCTCCTCCCCTCCTGTCAAAGAGCAATCATGGCAGAGAACTGGCAGTTTACCCAATTAGTTAGTTGTGATAAAATAAATATCGTGGACTTTTATACCACAAGATAGGTCTTCTGTCATTATTTGTTACGTACATGTGGGTTTGGAGTAAGGGTGGGGAAAAAAAGGGAGCTACCGCAAATCCCCCCTGGTCAAGAAGACCCCGAGCCATGGCAGGGGGCCTCCTGAACAGGGGACTAGTCCCGCCATCTTGGGCCAGACACCTAACCTCCCATAAGCCGGGAGGGGCTATAGGGGATACTTAAAATCCAGCTGGTTGGAGCAACGGCCTGTTTGATGCCCACCAGAATTTTACCAGACCACAATCCCTTGGTTAAAGAATAGTGCAGGGCAACCTAACACTGAAAGTTAGCGAATTGGTAACAAATTCAATTGTTTACCTTTGTCGTTTAACATGTGATATTGATGTCTCTGGGTTCTGTTACAGTAAGGAAGTCTTTATACTTTTCAAAGAAAGGGAGGAATGGAGTTCTAAGAGGAAGGTAGTGCTCACAATAACCAGTTTTTTTTTGTTATGTCGCGGCTATTAGCAGTTGCACGAAGTAATACTTTTAATACAGAGTTTGTTATAGGATTTATATCTCAATGTAACACACAACACACCCATGATAAACATTTTCAGCCAAGTGTCTGTATTACATGTGTGTATCTTATTGATTTGCCATCAATCAATATTATGTGGGTAGGACAAACAAAGGCAACTAAGATTCTTATGTAAGAACATATTCGAATTTAAGAATAGGGTTGGAGACGCATAGTGTCAATCCATTTTACATGTAACTGTCACATTGTATCCAACAGGATGAGATTTTTTGGCATACACTGTGGCGACACACTTATATCGAGCTCGGCTAGTCCCCGATTCGGTTACCAGTGATATTGAGTTTTGTGGACTGTTCTGCACCGAGTGCATTGAGGTAATTTTCCCAACGCAGGAGTGAAACATTTTATCCGCGTGGCTCAAGCAATACTGCACAGTAATATAGTAATATACTGCATTACAATTCATGACTTATATCTGGCGTAGTACCCACGCGAAGCATTGCAGCCTATTAACATCCTAATCATTTCATTTAAAACAGCCGCCCTTCCGTCCAGGCATGAACCCAGGCTGGAAGACAAAGCAACGGGGCTTGTCAGAGGTAGGAGACGGCGCATTCCAGGTTCTGCCAGGTACATACTGGGTATTTGCCCGAATAAGGTGTGTCAGTGCAGTAGTACCAATGTAACAAAACTATCGTGGAGGTGATAGGATTGGTGGCTATCAATAGGTTGGAGACCACATGGATTTTTAAATTAAAAACACTCCTCACCTTTGGTCTCAAGTAGAGATTGATAGTTTCCTTTTTGTAAATTTCTCATGCTAACTCCAGTTGTGGTCATATCTGTGTTTAATTATAAAATATTGTAGATAAGTTATGTGTTCTTTCACATTGAGTTATTATTATCTGGGGTTATCCTTTGTCAGTATTCATTTTAATTATGCATAAGTATTTAATCCCAATTATCCATTTATCAAGTAGAAGGACTTTTAGGAGAGTTTCAGCAACTCAATCTTGTACCCCTGACGAAGCCTATCCAGGCGAAACTAGTTGGGACAGCAGATTTGAGGAGGATTCAGGAGGATTACACTGGAGACTTGCCATTCAAGACTGAACTAACACAGACATCACATGGACAGTCTCGTGAGATGGATATAGGAGTCCTACGTACGCGGAGGACGGATAGCGACGGTAGCAAGGAAGGGGACTGGGGAGGCTGGACATGCTCCAAAAGATTGAAAGAACCCAGGTGCCGATGAGCAGAACTATCCTGAGGGGTGTGACAAACTAACCCCGTTAGATACAATGCAACAGTGTTCATTGGCGTGTGGCAGTGTGTGCTCCGGTGGATATATCCTTTTAAAGTTTTTATGTGTATTGTACTTATTAAATAATTGTACAATTGTACATTTTGTCCACACCTCGATTACTATTCTTGATTATTCCTCTGGGATCTGAGTTAGTTTGCTGATCACATCGTGGAGGAGTGACCAAGACGGAGAGGAACATCCGGTGAAAGGAGTAAAGTGTTAGATGTGTATAACTGCTGATCTTTGTTTATCATCTTGTAGTCACCTTGAACAGCAGTTATTTGCTGATTTCCCATATCAGATTACACTATGTGTTGTTTTCTCTATTTTTCTTTTTCTCTCCCGTGTGCTATAGGTTCAGCTGTTCCTGCCACTGGAGGCTGCCCCTCCTCTTGCGGACGCCTGTTTACGCACCTCCATTGATGCCTCCTCGCACTCTGCCACCGGAGGCTTGCCCGCCCTGCTCCGACAAGGCTTCACCAGGTGTGGCCTGCCACACAGCAACCATTCATGGCCAGGCCCTCACCATGGGGCCGGCTCATCACTTTGCAATTGTTTAGAGCATGAAGTGGCTTGAATGTTACCAGCCTTGTCCATAACCATGGCCTTGTCTGCTTGTGAAGAAGCGGTCTAGCTGCTGGTCAATCGATACTCATTCAGGTTCAACGATCAGCTTGGAGTAGACTAAATTGCTCAGATATTGCGAGTGCCATTGCTAGTGTGGGATAGAGCAAGGTCTGTGAGTGTATGTGTAATTAAACTTGGTGAATGGCGTCATGGCCAAGGCCACGACGGCCTTTAGATACTAACAGAGAGTGTGCCTTGTGGTTAGTGTTTTAGCAAACACCCAAGGATGCCACGAATCAAGACAGGGGGGGGGGAAATCAGCCGGCTGCCAACTTAGAAATCCCAGCTGAAATAGACAAGAAATATGCAACCGTTATAATAATCGGTCGAAACCCGACCGATGTTCATTAAAAATACATGCGTACATACCAATATCACATAGAAAAAGAGATGATCCAGGGCTCCACGGATCATATCAAATGCCAGTCACTTGATAAAGCCTTGCTGTGGCCGAAACGTCGTATATTTCTGACAAATAAATTCTTTGTATTGAAATCCGTGGAGCCCTTGATCATCTTTTTTCTATGTTATTGGACTGTACAGATAGGCTATTCCTTAACAAGGCGCAACCGGTGTTTGCGCAAGTATCATTATTCTTTTTGCATCTGTTTGCAATTGCTAAATTGTGCCAGTATATCCACTTATATACATCACCATATAACCCTTTATGGCTCGATGCAACTATGTATTTGCAACCATACTTATGCTATTATAACTCCACTGGAGCGGCAATAATAATGAGTTAAATAAGTCATCTAAATTGTTGGGAGGGTATCTCTTGGCCACATAACCCTGTACACAGAGTAAATGACAAAGCCCTGTTTATTAAATTTCTGAGTTTATAATCAGAATAATTCGTCTGGAAAAAATGTAGTTAAATTGGGTCATTGTATGTTCCCCTGAGTCAGATGTGCCTTTAATCTCATATCCACACTGCCCCCTATATATTGAGAATGCCAAAGTACAATATATTGGCTTACTAAAGTATATTATTCGCTGAGTTTCGAATTAAGATGTGTAATCAATAAGATGTAAACCCGGTATTGTGAGATTGTATGTGCAGTTATATATATTTACAGTATGCAGACCCTCACCCCCAGTTTTCAGTTTTTATTAGATTGATCACATGCACTCATGTTACTGCATAACACCAATGTGGCTGGCACCCTTGTGAGGAGCCTGCCTTGCTCATTGCTGACACACATAACCTCATTGTGATTTCTCTATTATGAGAGAAACAGCCCTCCCTGCAAGAGCAGCGCACGCTAGCCTGCCAATTGCATATGTCATTGTGCACTTACACCGCTCATATTCTCGTAAACCTTCAGGGATCTCACAATGCTGATTGGTACAAAATCAACAGATACTCCATGTTCGCGGCTGATGTTTCACAGCAGGAGATCTCACATAACATGATAAAATCTGGAATCAGATATACTATACAGTGGCCAACTCTCTTTTTCTCGCTCGGCTCGTCCCGCGAATTTGGGTATACTCGGGTGTATTGAGGTGTTTGTGATCGCTTTCTGCCGGGAGTGTATTTTCCGGCAGGGAATTGAAGCATTTTATTCCGGCTGTGCAATACTGCAATGCCGTGTAAAAACCATGGGGGCGCTTGCGAGCTGTTCTCTTTGAAGCCGTCCCCTATAATGATTGTAATGCAGTATATATACTGGTATATATTAATACTGTATAACAACAGCCCCTATAACCCCTAACATACAGTACTGTACATATACAGTACTGTATATGCACATACATAAATGATACTATCGGCCGGCGGGGGCGAGAGGTGTTTGCAGCAGAGAGAGATCCGCTGCTCTCGTCTCTCTGCGCAAACATCGGCACATTAAAAAATTTTCAATACATTTTTATTTATAGTTAATTGCAGGGGTCTCAGAGACTGAACCGCACTGGTTCAGGTCGGGTGACCCCCTGCTCCCTGAGATACAGATCCCTACTGCTCAATATTATTACTAAATACGATAATGGCTTCTTCATTAAGCATAGACGTATAGCCGCTGTCCAAGGCAATGAAGGGTTAACCCACCGTGCCCGCGTTATTGTGGTAGCGGGGGGTTGAAGGGGGTATTTGGCCCTTGGTGTGAGTTTTTGGACTTGCGGGGGGGTTTTGGGTGGCACTTAACCCCTTCACGACCGTAGCAGTTAATACCGCTACGGTCATGAGGGTTAACCACTCCGCGACCCCCCCCCCGCAAGCCAAAACAACCACGTTGGGCTAATACCCTTCACCCACCCCCACATACCCCAATAAAAAAGAATCACACACAGCACATCCCCGCAATACATAAAAAATACATAAATACAAAAATACATTGAAATACATTTTTTTCCTAGTGTAGATGTGCGGGGGTCTCGGGAGCGGAACGCATTGGTTTCAGGTCGGGGACCCCAGCTCCCCGAGATACAGCCCCCTTTATGAGGTGCGGTATCCCTCTGCGTTTAAGGGCCCGATCACGTGATGCGGCCCTGTAAACCAAGCGAGCAGAGGGATACCGGCACCCCTAAAGGGCCTGTATCTTGGGGAGCCGGGGTCCCAGACCTAAAACCACAGCGGTTCAGCTCCGGAGACCCTCTGCACATCTACACACTATAAATAAAACACTACAGTAATAGAGTACATAACACACTCGTTCTTACTTAGGGCTATGCGCTATGGTAAAGAAGCAGCATTTCTGCACATCTACACTATCAATAAAAATGTATTTAAATGTATGTATTTATTAATTGTGCTGCTGCTGCGTGTGCAGTGAAGTTGTTTTTATTGTGGGTAGTGGGGTGGTTGAAGGGTATTACCCCATCGTGGTTGTTTAGGGCTTGAGGGGGGTAGCGGGTGCACTTAACCCCTTCACGACCGTAGCGGTATTAACTTGCTACGGTCTGAAGGGGTTAAGAGCACCCGCAACCCCCCCAAGTCTAAACTCACACCAGGCCAAACAGGCCCTTCACATCCCCCTACACACATAACAAAAATTCACGCACAGTGCCTCACAATTATAAATAAATCTAAATAATAAATAAATAAATACCTGAAGAGAAATAAATATAATCACTGTATCTATATTACTATATATACGGTTATATATAAATAAGCCAATCTATACATTACAGTATATACTGTGTGTATTCTTTTTACATCCTTTATATCTTTTTATTATCTATATATATATCATCTACTATATATATATATATATAACTACTACTACTATATCTATATATAGCACACAGTATATACACCAACATGATGAACCATCTACAAATACAGGTAGATTGGTTATCAAATCATACTGTCCTACAAATAACGCTTCTCCCATCAGACAATAATAATAATCCATTTAATTCCTAACTGATCTTACAATATAACCATAACATTCCAATCACACAGTACATGCATTTACATTGTATAATGATGCATAAAATCTATGCACCATATACATTCTGCAAATGAAGTTAAAAATATCATTGCAAGCTGCTGTCCCAGTAAATACAAACACGTCAATATTTTAACCAATCAAGTAAAAAACACAATCAATATATACTGTAAGTACCAACCAGAAAACACAATTACAACACAAGCTAACCTACAATACCAAGGATTACATCTATCTAATGTAAAAAACATTATAATTATCCACAACATTGAAGCATTGCAATAACAACATACAGTACAGTACAATCCCCTGTATCTCCCTGCCTTCAGTGTAATCTGTTTAAAAGCCCTCCCCTAATGTTCTGTTAAACAGATTACACTGAAGGCAGAGAGATTAAAGGCCCATCCCCCTAATGTTTCTGTTAAACAGATTACACTGAGGCAGAGAGATTTATAGAAAAATTAGGGGTGGGGGGGTTTAACAGATACAATGAAGGCAGAGAGATTTAAAGCCCCCTCCCCCTAATGTTTTGTGAATTTCCTCCCTGCCTGGCATTGCTGTGAGTGCAGGTATGTAAATGTGGGGTGGGGGGGGGGACCCAATGTGCAAACCGTGTGGTTTTAGGTCTGGGACCCCCTGCTCCCTGAGATACAGCCCCCTTTAGGGGGTGCTGGTATCCCTCTGCTCTGCTTGGTTACAGGCCGCGATAACGTGATCGGGCCCTTTAAACCGCAGAGGGATACGGCACCTCATAAAGGGGGCTGTATCTCGGGGAGCAGGGGGTCCCCCCGACCTGAACCAAGCGCTTTCAGACTCCCGAGACCCCCTGCCACATCTACACTAGCAATAAAATGTATTTCAAATGTATTTATTTGTATTTATTTATTTATTTATTTATTGTGGGTAGGGGGTGGTGGAAGGGGGTATCGCCCAACCGGTGGTTGTTTGGGCTTGCGGTGGGGGGGTCAGGGAGTGGTTACACACCTTCATGACACGTAGCCGATTAACTGCTAACGGTACGTGAAGGGTTAAGTGCACCCGCAACCCCACGCAAGTCCTAAACTCACACCAAGGGCCAAATACCCCCTTCACCCACCCCTGCTACCCCAATAACGGGGGCACGGTGGGTTAACCCCTTCATTGCCTAGGCGGCTATACGCTATGGTAATGAAGCAGAGTTTCTGTATTTTTAATAATATTGAGCAGGAGCAGGGGGCCCCCTGAGTTTAAATTTCTGGCTCAGGGAACCCCCTGCTCACTGTACAATTATTAAAAATACAGAAATGCTGCGTCTGTTACCATAGCGACATAGCCGCTAAGGTAACGAATGAGTTGTATTTATATGTGTTTTATTTATACTGTACAGTGCAGAGGTCTCCGGAGCAGAAACCTTTTGGTTTCAGGTCCGGGCCCCCTGCTCCCCGTGATACAAGCCCCTTTGGGGGTGGTATCCCTCTGCTTGGTTTACAGCCGCGTGATCGGGACCTTTACACGCAGAGGATACCGGCACCTCATAAAGGGGGGCTGTATCTGGGATCAGGTCCCCCGACCTGAAACCAGTGCGGTTCAGCTCCCGAGACCCCTGCACATCTACACTATAAATAAAATGTATTGAAAATAATTTTTAATTGCCGATGTTTGCGCAGAGAGAGAGCAGCGGATCTCTCTCTGCTGCAAAAACATCTCGCCCCCCCGCCGGCCCATAGTATCATTTATGTATGTGCCATATTACAGTACTGATGTGTACAGTACTGTACATGTTAGGGGTTATAGGGGTGTTGTTATACAGATATAATATATATATATATAATATATATATATATATATATATAGATTATGCTATCTATACTATATATAATATATATATATATATATATATATATTATATTACTACGCGGTAAATACAGTACTGTTTTTATATAATATATATATATACTGCATTACAATTCATGAATTTATGCCATCTGGTGGACACGCGAAGCATTGCAGCCTATTAAATCCTGATCATTATCATTTAACAGATCAGCCGCCCGTCAGCCAGGCATGAACCGTGGCTGGGAAGGCAAACGCAACGCGGCTTGTCAGAGGTGAGGAGCGGTGCATTCCAGGTATCTGCCAGGTACAAACTGTTTTTTTGCTAGAATAAAGTGTGTCGCAGCAGTATGTATGATGTAAAGTGATTACCATCCCTGAGAAGAGCCTGCATGAATCACCTAACCACAAGTGAAATGTCTTCATTATGCAAAGACAGGAGCCCCCCCCCCCATTGGAGGACTTTGTGTAGCCTCCCACCTCATCCTGGGGGTGGAGGACATTGCCCCCTCACTCCAGTTATCAGTTACAGTAGATAAAATGAAAACATGCATAATGCCGCATGACTAATTTCATCAAGTGTGTGAGTAATGAAACTAGAAGAGGGGAAATTGGCCGATTGCTCAATGAGACATCCCAGCTGAAATAAACAAGAAATATTCAACCATTGTAATTAACTATAAAGCAGATTTACAGAGCTAACAATCAAGCTTCAATGTCTCCACCAGTGACGTTTCCAACCCCTCTGTAAAAGGAAGATTACAGATGAATCCCAAACCTTCCACGTGACCTTTTAGCAAGGTAACCATCTCACTTTATTTACCACGCCCATCACATTGCCTAATACCCGGCGTTCACTATTTTACTCTCCATAAATCAATAACCTTACCTATTCCCCACCTCAAATTCAGTACAATAATAAAGCATGGTGAGGGGTAGGAAAACTAATTACGTTGCACGCTTTGCTATCTGCTTTAAAGCCCCCTTTGCCACAGGCATCCTCATGCAGCATGTTAGCCAGACTTAGCTAAAAGTAAACTCAGACCCCCTGTGATAGCCCCATGATCCTGTGATACCCAGATAACCATAGTGTTAAACAGCCAACTGTGCTACCTGGAACAGCAGACATTCTATCTTTATGTATATGTACTGTATAATCCTTTCCACTCATTTTAACTCAGTGTTTGCAACATGCGCCTGAATGCTCATTGTCTTATGTAACAAGTAACTAACTGTACGATAACCATGTTTATGTCATTATAACTCTCTGTCTAAGACATACTTGAATACAGAAAAGAAGGGAGAGCACAGGTTGAGGGATATTGGGGGTAATAGAAATAAGGTGGTTGAGTTTGAGTGTATGAATCCTCGAACTAGTGATTATGGGGGTAATAAAGTATAAAATAACAGAAACACTTACACGGCCTTGTGCAAATGCTGTCGCATCAAGGTTTCTTTTGTTCTTTGTTTCTTTATTCTTCTGGTGTGGTGTTCCTTCTCTCCTGGTCCAAGTTGTAGCTCCTTCAACTTACCTGCAACTCTTGATTATGGTATCCCCCTCAGAGTAAATGAACAAATGAATAAACAGATGTTAAGGGACAATGCAGGTATTAATAACAATGCCTAGTTCCGATGATTAAAAGGGTATGTATAAAAAGCAGAATGAACTGCAAATCACTCACATGGGCAAGTGTGGTTGTGGTCTTTGGGGAGGTATCTTTCCTCCTCTTCACAAGAAGAGTTTCCGTGTTTAGGACTCTTGGGACATTAAAATAAAATAAAAATGATACTCACACGGCCACGTGTGAGTGCACACTGGGAATGGTATCTTTTTGTTCTCCTTTAAACTTCAATACTGACTCCAAGGTGTATTAGAAGTTTAAAATCTCCCTTCCGTGTGATAATGTAAACCAATGATAGAACTCTTGAGTAGAGTTGACAACCGTTCTCTTTATTGAAAAATAAAACAATTTAAAAAACACTTAAGACTAAAATGCATAAGGACATAAAAAAGTAACAGCCAGTCTTTTTTATAGTAATGCAGGGCGCATGGTGCGCAGCTAACTAAGTCCGCGTCCGGGTATAGTGCTGCACCTCCGTTGTCCCACTCCTGACGGTGGCTGTGTTAGTTCAAAATGCTTAGAGGTTTTGATCAACGCGTTTCGCCCTTTCTTGGGCTTCCTCAGACTCTAATGAATGTAAAGATGGCTAATCAGATTCGTGAGTTAATTATTCACGACTTCAGCCGTGTGTGTAGATTCACCCACAGTTTAAAACAGATAATAAACGGCTAATCATGATATTAAATAAACCATACAGTGAAAAATAGTGTAGTGAAAACAATAATCTTAATTCAAAACAGATTAAATTAAACAATTGTGAAAGTAATGTACTATTTAAATATAAATAGAACTCAGTATTAACGTGACATAGAGTGGATTAGTGTTATTCGTATTGAGATAATAGGCAATATAAAACGCGATTAATTGTGATGTTTATACAATAAAAAGCGTAATAAAAAAAAAATGTATACAAAAATAATTCAAAACAAATTAAACAGTTGTGGAAGTAGTGGACTATTTAATATATATATAGAACTCGATATTTACATGACATAGTGTTAATTAGTGTTATTTGTATTAAAATAATAGGCAATAAATAACGCCATTAGTTGTGATATATAAAGTTTATACAATAAAAAAATGTGATTCAAAAATAAATTTTATACAAAAATCTTAAAAACACAAATCCATGTGTATACCATAAATTTGAACTAAAATCAACTAGAACATAAAATTCATGGTGTGAGATTAACATATAATTGTTAACTTACAAACTCATAATATTTCGTCTTATATAATACCACACAAGATGTGGTGTTTAAATATAGTGTTTAATAAAATCATAGTGCATACAGTGGCGGCCGACCTGAGTCTAAATCAGCTAGATCCGCGGCTCTCAGATTATCTCGGTCAGGTGCATCTTTTTTCTTTTTTTTGTCCGGAGTGAATTGGGTTATTTTAGCGCTTGTGATATTAGCATTTTATTTTCGCTGTCTGCAATACTGCAATGCCGTGTAAAAACTCAGGGGGGGGCTGTTGTCCTAGAAGTCTAATACCTTCGCGGTTCAACCTAACGTAGTACACAGTCTGTGTGTGCGCGCGCCGCAGTAATTGTAAATTTGCATATTTTAAAGTATACATGCATTTGCAGTGCTGTTCTGCAGTACAGTATGCCTCATTTGAAAATTGTTGAAATGCATAGGCGTGACAGTACTGTAACAGTGTCACATTTCGGCATATACAGCGCTCTCCCCTCGCTCAGGATAATTAACTGCACTGCAGGGTATTTCAACTTCTTATCTCTCTACAATGCAATACTTTTCTCTCCCACACCATTCCTTTGAACGACCAAAAAAAAAAAAAAACATTTTTTTTATTCTAATTTTTTTTTCTCCGCAAGCCTGCAAAAACCATCATGATACTGTATTACAATATTCAATCTGTGCTGTGCCTGTAGCTTTTGACTGCGACCCTGTGCGTTTGACTGCACATGGTTGAATTGTGTGCTTTTTAAGTACTGTATTTGGGGGTGTAGGGATCATATTATTATGATAACCTGCTTTTTTAAATTAAAGTATGTCATTATCTTTGAACTTCATGCAGCTATACCCTGTAGCCCCCTCCCCCACGAACACACACAAGGCTCGCTCAAGGATTTGAAACTCCACAGAGTCATTAATTTTCTGACGCTTGACATTGTGTTCTTAATCCGTCCATAGCCGAGCGTCAGCCACCTCACTGCGCCTGCGTTTAATCCTCTTTGAGATGGGAGCAAGCTGATTACTGGGGGGGGGGGGGGGGTTGTCAATGATTATGATAAGCAGGAATGTAAATAAATATTTATTTTACTAGGAACAAAAAAAATAAATATAAAACGCTTGCCATTGTGTTTTTAATCAGTCCCTATCACCTCTCTATGCACCTGCATGTTTGAGTGAGTGACCAAAAAAAAAAAAAATTATTATAATTTTTTAATTGTCATTTTCTCCACAAGCCTGCAAAACAATCTTTATATTACGATATTCAATCTGTGCTGTAAGCTTTTGACTGCGACCCTGTGCGTTTGACTGCACATGGTTGATTTGTGTGCTTTTTATATACTGTATTTGGGGTGTAGGGATCAAATTATTACAGTATGATGAACTGTCTTTTGAAATTACTGTACTGTATGTAATTTCTTTGAACTGCTGCACAGCTAATCCTTCATGCAGCCCCCTCCCCCACGCACACACACAAGGCTCGCTCAAGGTTTTGAAACACTTATCGACAGACACCCCCACAGAGTCATTAATTTTCTGAAGCTAGTCATTGTGTTTTTAATCCGTCCCTAGCCGAGCTAAAAAGCCTCGCTGCACCTGCATGTAATCCTCTTTCAGATGGGAGCTAGCTGATTACTGCGCATGACTCATCCAACCCCCCCCTCCACAGAGTCATTAATTTTCTGAAGCTAGTCATTGTGTTTTAATCTGTCCCTAGCCGAGCTAAAAAGCCTCACTGCGCCTGCGTGTAATCCTCTTTGAGATGGGAGCTAGCTGATTACTGCGCATGAATCACCCAACCCCCCCCCCCCCACTCACTCACTCATTTTTTACATCTAGACATAATGTTTTTAATCTGTCCCTAGCCGAGCTAAAAAAGCCTCACTGCGCCTGCGTGTAATCCTCTTTGAGATGGGAGCTAGCTGATTACTGCGCATGAATCCCCAACCCCCCCCCCAACCCTTTGAGGCTTTGTTTACATGTCGACACAGAAGAGAAGCGTGGAAAAACACAGAATGTCTTCACCTGAATACCAAGGAGTCTGGCTCGCAATGAGTAATATCCATCTATACCAGCCATTCATAAAATTGAGACTGCCTTTCAAGATCTCCTGGAGGGTGATCGAGGCAGCCTTCCAGCTTGAACTTTCCCTATTGCTCAAAATTCCCACCACCTTCCATGTATCATTGTCATGTACCTAACCAGTCATCCGGATCCAGCTGAGATTTGAAGTTGTTTTCTTTTCACTTCTACCAAGATGGCTATCTACAGGAAGTGATCTCACAACTACATTGCAGCAACCATAGCCATCTCGCTTCCTCACAATTTCTGCCTTCATTCCCTAAAGAGGAAATCAGCCTATTTTTGAGTTGGAATTACTTAAACTTATCTTTGCCCTTTAAAATACTATAATTCCCACTCACTCCTTGCCTGTGCAAGATTGTCCATACCTTTTTCCTGTCTAATCTCTCTGTGCTGTCTTTCCTGCCTTTGAACTCCTCTGCCTCTCTCCAGCCCTGACCCCGTAATAGTCACCGTGACCTATTTTACCAGCAGCTGCACTCTGCCCTGACCTCATAACCAGGCCCCATGATTCTTACTCATTCAGCATCTAGATCCCAGGTACGACTCAGTCTATACTAAACACCTCTTCCTAGCACCGCGGTCTGTGTCTTGGACAGTAACAAGTTACATATGCAAACATAATTCTGATGTGTGACACAAATAACTGCAGGATGGAAATCCTTGCAAAATATAAAGTCAGATTCTAGATAGTTGATATGCCTAACTTCTGAGTAGCAAAATAATGCTAATATGCGACAGAACTTTCCAGTACTTTTTTGTGTCAGAGGCTGCAGCTTAAAAGAAAAAAAGTCAATAACTACACGCTATCCAACATATTCTAAATAAATATATATGCAAAATTTATGAAGCAGATACACAGTCAACATACTACACATGCAATATCTGTAGTTACTGTATAAGATAACACTTGATAAAATAAAAAAGTCTTCCGAACTCTGCATAAAGAATATTGAAAGACACCTACAGTAATTGTAACATTACTGTAAGAGGAAGAAAACAAAGAAGCCCATGCAAGATTTGTATACCCATTTTTTGGGGTCACCACGTGATGGGCTTCTGGTGCTGCTGCCTCTGCCATGCTTTTCTGTATCAATTTTGACAGTGCATTCACTGGTTTCATGGACAAAGAGATTCAGTGTGCCATCTGCTGGACACATTACTGAATTGCAATTAAATAAATAAACCCTACAAATAATTATTTTGACTGCCCGCGGTAGGAAATCAGTATGTAAACAAAGTGTTCTCGCAAGTGGAATATAGCGCCTTTTTATGGAAATAAATACAGTAGGCTGCGCTTATAGTGCCGGCTACAGCTACGGCTACGGATGATGTCTCCCATCTCCGTAGCCCAAGCGAAAGTTGTAATTTGAGTTTGGGAGAAGTCTCTAGCTACAAGGGGAGTGACAGAAGGCAGAGGGGTGGGGACAAGAGCAAGGGGTAAGGATGAAATGGAGGGGAGTTGTAATTTCTGTTTGTACTGGTATGTTGAATTTACTGTACATTTACTTCAAATTACGGGAGAATTTACTATTTTAAAGTTGTTCATATAGTGTGTTTCACTTGACAGACACACACACACAATCAGAGCCACCACCAGAAATCATGGGGCCCAGGACAAATGAAAGAAGCAGGCTCCCCCCCCCCCGCCCCAACCCATAGCGCACCTACCACGGAAAAACAAATTTTAGCATACAACTTTTACTTAAGCCCCCAATACATATAAAAATACACCCCCCCCAATACATATAAAAATACAACATCAATAATAAAACGCTGCACCCAGTGCCGGGTCGACAGCGGCGAAAGTCAGCTGGGCTAAGCTTCCAGCTTGCCGGCGTGAGAGGGAGGCCCGGTGCATGCACGAGCAACCATTGTGGGACTGAGAGGTGCCTGCAGCGGGGCAGGGCTGGCAGCAACTGCTTTTACCTGCAGCTGGGCCCCTGCCACCGCCAGCCCCCCGCAGTCCCTCCAGCCGCCGGGCTACCGTCACCCACGGGCCCCCGCAGTTCTGCCAGCCGCTGGGCCCCCACCACAACCCCCCCGCAGTCCCGCCAGCTGTTGGGCCCCTGCCACACCCCCCTCCCATCTCCAGCTACCGCCCCCCCCACCACCACACCACCCTCCCCCTGCAGCCACCAGCCCGACCTGTGTTAACCCCAAGGTAAGCCTGATTTGTATATGTATAGGAGGTGCATTTTATATATGTATTGGGGGGGAGTGGGGTATATTTGTAAATGTATTGGTGGGGAGTGTGTATATTTGTAGATGTATTTGGGGGAGTGTGGTATATTTGTAGATGTATTGGGGGGGAGTAGGGTATTTTTAGATGTATTGGGGGGTGGGGTGTGTTTTTGTATGTATTGGGGGGATAAGTAAAAGTAAAGCGCTAAAAAAATATTTCTGTGGTAGGTGCGCTACGGGTTGGGGGGGATCTTCTCCTTTCATTTGTTCTGGTCCCCATGATTTCTGTTGGCGGCCCTGATATCACACACACAATCACACACACACACAAAATCCCACACACAGAATCCCACACACACATACACACACAATCCCAAACACACACAACCCCACACACTCACACAATCCCCCCACACACACAATCACACATGCAATCTCACACACAATCCCACACACACACAATCACACACACACACAATCACTCAAACACACACACACAAACACACACACACTCCCATACACTCCCACACACGCAATCTCACACACAATCTCACACACAACCCCCCCCCACACACACACCCCTATTCAGTAAGGGGCGAATACGTGGCGAGAAGCAAAAAAAACGCCAATGTGTTTGCCGTTTTTTTTTTCCGCCATCAGCTAGGCAAAAAGGCACTTTTCGCCTCAACTAGGCATTTTTTCCGCCACGCTCAATTCTAGTAGTGGCGAGTAGCTTTGCGCCGCTATTCGCCACTCTAGAATGGCGTTTTTTTACCGAATCCAGCACGCCACAAAAAGTAGGCAAGTTGATGGTGAGAGGCTGCTGATGAGCGGCGGATCGGCACTTAGAAAAAATTCACGCCTTTTTCCTGGCTGTGATTGATGCCAGGGGTCTCCGGAGCTGATACCATTAATACCAGCACCGGAGCCCCCCGGCATGCATCCGAGGCAGGAAAAATGCATGTAAAGCCCACTTCATTACCTTAGCGGCTAACCGCTAAGGCAATGAAGGGGTTTACCCCCCGTGCCAGGTTTATTGTGGGTAGCGGGGTTTGGGTGAAGGGGGTATTTGGCCCTTGTTGTTTGTTTAGGGCTTGTGGGGGGTTGCGGGTGCACTTAACCTCTTCACGACTGTAGTGGTTAATACCCCCCTAACCTACACATATATGCACATACAGTATAGTAATGGGCACAATTACTATTATCCACAAATGGATAATAGTGAATGTGCCCATTTTAAATACATTAAGAACAATAAATACATTAAATACATAAATGTTTCTTTTCATGACGTCATCTTAAAGGCAATTGAAGCACAGCCATTCTGATTGGCTGTGCTTTAATTTCCTTTAAATGACGTCATCATTTTTTTTCCCAGCCAAATCACATGTTTCTCACTGCCCAATCAGGACCGTGGGAAACATTTGAGCAAAATGTGACGTCATAAGCTTATAAAAGCCTATGTCGCCTCATTTTGAAGCTAGTCGCCGAGGAAGGAACATCTCCCCTCCAAAGAAGAGAAGAAGGGTGTGGCGTAAGAAGACGGAAGAAGACGGAAGAAGACGGAAGAAGACGGAGAAGACCCCAAAAGACCCCAAAGAAGACCCCAAGACAGATGGGAAGTATTACAAATAGAAGAAAAAGACACAGACGTGGATTTGTAATGATTTTTTATTTTATGGTTTACCTGTGGATTGGTTCCTGTGCTTCCGGGTCGCCTGGATTTCGGTGGGTGGGCATCTAATGGTGAGTAAACAAAAGAAACGTTTATTATTTTTAATTTTACAGGTTTTTTTTATTTTTCATTCATGTCTTTTATTTTTTAACTCCCATTTAATGCCCGTGAATGTATCTATGTATATACATACATTCATGGACACTGAATGGGTGTATTCTATGTGAATTTTGTACAGTATGCAAATGCATTGTTTTTTATGCTGTAATATTGCCCCTGTATTTTATGTATATCTATCTACTGTATATGGATAGACATATAGGGATAATAATTGATTGGTTTTGTAATGTTTATGTTTTTTTCATGTTTGGCTAATGTATTTATCAGCTTTATTTTGTCATTGTTGTGAATAATGTAATTTGAATTTAGTTACAGGTTTATTGTAATGGCTTCTTTATGGTACTTAGATTAGAATGATGGTGGTTACTTTAAATTAGAATTGTTTTGGCAATGGTTTGGCTTTACGAATTGAATAGGGAATTGTATAATTGATTTGTATTGCATTGTAATTGTTTGAGGAAATGGATTAATTGATTGATGCTAATTGCATTGATGTTGCTTACTTTCTATTTGATTTTCATGATGGCATTGCTGGTTAGGGGACATTGTTCATATTGTATTTTATTGTTACATATATTTTGCATAGTGTTACATGATGCACAGATTAATTGCATCATGTACACACTCAATACAATTGTGTGACATTTCATAGACATTTGTGTAGCTGCATTTTTGTGGGTTTATATTTACAATGGCTGCTGGATTAATTTTAACATGCAATGTGGTGATTTTAAGATTAAAAATTCATGTTTTGATTTATGCATGTTTTATGTGTTTAATAATGGGCAAATAATCGATTATGCATATCTGGATAATAGTTATTTGGCACATTATTGTACTGTATGTGTTTGGCGGCAGGAGGATGTATGTATTGAATGTATAGGTCAGGTTTATTTATTTTACATTCAGGGTTGGTTCCTTGGTTCTGCGTGAGACCTCTGGAGACCACCTGCGGTATCCTCGGATATCTCACAGGTATCAGGCTGCGTGGGTCCAAGGGTGACACCTGTGGGGAAGAACCGGTGGCCCCACATCTGTGGGGGCACCGCGGACCCGTAGTGTGCGGTGAAGAACCGGTGGTCCCACATCTGTGGGGGAACCGCAGACCCATAGTGAGCACCCGTGGGTCCCCAGACCCCCGTGAGACCCACCCGAGGCCCCTCAGACACCTGTGGGTCTGACCCGGGGCTCCCAGACATCCGCGGGCCTACCGTGGGGACCCAATTGTGGCCCACGGTGACCCACGGAGACCACCTGGGGGCCATGGCACTTGGTGGGACACACCAGCAGGCCTCCAGAACCTGTATGAAACAAGTTGCTGGTACCCTGTAGGTCTGTCAGGTGACCCACCGGGCCTGCCGGGGACTCGCATGGGGCTGGGGTATGAACCTTATATGTAAAATGATAAATCATGTATTTATGGGGGGGCACAGGGGGTGGGTAATGTATTTAATAAATAGAATAATGTTTATTGTGGGGCAGTGTATTGTTTTTATTGTGGGTACTGGGGGTGGGGGGAGGGTATGTGGGTAGGCCTCCCTTTTGGGTAGTGGGTGAGGGTGGTTAGGCCTCACGGGGTGGGGGGTTAGTGGGGGAGGGTATGTAGGCCTCCCGAGTGGTGGGTGAAGGTGGGTTAACCCCTTAATGACTGTAGCGGTTAATAACTGCTATGGTGATTAAGGGGTTAGGGGACATTGCATTGGATGTTTTTATTCTTGTTTCTGTTTTGCAGCAGCGGGGGGGCATGGGCAGGATGAAGATGAGGATGGCCTTCATCGTGGCAGCCGGACATGGGTGAGTGCAATATGTATTTATTGTATTGTTTTGTGTTTATGTATTTTAAATACACAGGGTATGTATGTTGTTTATTGCATTGTTTATTGGGGGCAAATGTCCCCAATAAACATGCTATTCTGCCTTAACCCCTTCATTGCCTTAGTGGCTATCCACTATGGTAATGAAGCAGCATTTATGTATTTTAATAATAGTGCGGAAGCAGGGAGTCTCCTGAGCTGAACCGCATTGATTTGTGACTCAGGGACCCCCTGCTTCCTGAGATACAGGCCCCGGTTTGGGGCATCGGTTACAGTGTCGCCGCCATCTTTTTAGCGGGCACGTCGCGTATGGGACGCTATAAAGATGGCGGAGACACTGTCACCCGATGACACATACCGGGGCCTGTAACTCGGGAAGCAGGGGGTCCCGGGACCACAAAGCAGTGCGGTTCAGCTCAGGGGACCCCCTGCTCACTGTACAATATTATTAAAAATACATTCATGCTGCTTCGTTACCATAGCACATAGCCGCAAAGGTAAGGAATGATTGTGTATTGATATGGGTGTTTTATTCATACTGTAGATGTGCAGATGGTCTCCGGAGCTGAACCGCTTTGGTTTTAGGTCCGAGGACCCCCTGCTTCCCGAGATACTGGCCCCTTTAGGGGGTGCCGGTATCCCTCTGCTTTGTTTACATTCCGCGGTCACGTGATCGGGACATTTAAATGCAGACCGATACCGGCACCTCATAAAGGGGCCTGTATCTTGGGAAGCAGGGGATCCCCGGACCTGAAACCAATGCGGTTCAGCTCCGGAGACCCCTGCACATGTACACTATGAATAAAATTGTATTTAAAATAATTTTTAATATGCCGATGTTTGCGCCGAGAGAGCAACGGATCTCTCTCTGCTGCAAACACATCTCGGCAGGGGACGGCTTGCATTCATTCACCAGGGATTCGGCCCTTCCTGCATACACCGAGTTTAACACTCCAAAAACATGGCTAGTTCAAACCCTGGCGAATGCAATTTTCCGCTGCTTAGTGCATAGACCCCTAAGTCTTGCTGCATCTTTAAAATGACTGAAAACATTTTATTAGGAAGAAAACCTTCCTGTATCCTCTTGATAAAAATAAATATACATTAATGCCCTGTTACTTTTTGATCAAAGAGACAAATTCGATGGTTGTGAATCTGCTTTTCCCCAGGACCAATACGGCTACTAGGATTTAAGGACATGTGATATATATGCAGATATATTTATATGTGCTATACTTTTGCATATGACAGGATTTTTATTCCTATAACCTAAGTGTGTCTGCTCTAAATCTTTTGAGAAACTTACACTACATGGATAAATTACAAGTATACATCTTTGTGCATGTCTATTAACATTTTATATGTAATTTTAGTCATTAAAATGTACAATAATCCCTTATGTGTTAGCGGTGTTATACTGATTTTTAATGTATATAGTTTTATTTGTAATAATTTTACATCACCAGCTGCTGTTTTTAGTGTGAAATTTGATTTCTAATTCTACCCCGTTTAAGGCCTCTTGGCTGTAGCAACTAGACAGATATTGTCAGTAGGAGGAAAATTTGGTACTCTTTGGAGAAGGCAGAGTGCAAAGAATGTAGGAGGAAGGTATGAGAACAAAATATTATACTTAGCTTATAATATTCACAAAGCACTGTATAACTAAACATATTCCAGAAACAATTACTGATAATCTTTAGTATCTTACTTTTGAATCTATGATTCAAAGTAATATCTATTTTTTTTTATAAAGTTTGATCTTCATTTATATAAATGGTAGTATTTTTAGAAGCTTATTTTTTTAATTAAAGCTGAGTTTTAACTGTAGTTTGATATGCATAAAAAATATTTACTTTTTCTTAGGGTCGAGCACTTTTTCCCAACAAAAACACCACTGATTGCCATACATTGCAAATGTATTAGTGTTTTTTTTAATAGTCAGACAGTCTTGCAAGCCCAGGGCGAATCTGAAATGTAAGCAAAAGTAACCCTGTTAACCGTAGATTAGAAAGTTGCAGGAATGATGCTTCAAACAAAATTGTGGAGTAACAAGACCATCCATAAAGGAGGATGGAGGTATGGTCTGCAGCATGGCTCTACCACAGAGCAGAGATAAGTCCTCTTTTCAGTACTGTACTGTATATCAGGGGCAGTTAACAGTTTAACAATGTTGCAAAGCTCTTTGGATCTCATTTCGGAAATGATTATAGGTTATTTACGGTATAACAACCCACATGAAAAAATTAATACAATTAATGCTTAAAAATAAAAAGGAAGTGGTAATCCAGGCATGTACTGTAATTAAAAAAGAAATGTTACTCACTCAGTACCACATACTATCATCAAACATCAACAACTGTTTTTAATTTACACAAATGTAACTACTGTAAAATGAGCAATCAAAAATAAACTTTCCCATTCACTGCAATAAGATAAAACATTTTGCATAACTCGGCAATCTAATCAGTTAAATATATAGAGTTGTAAAGTATTATTAATGGAGTAATACAGTTCTTCTGTTTATTCTGAAAGGCAACATTTACTTGTATCGCTTATCATATATAAGCTATCTAGATCAATATATCCAAAATGAGAGTTAGTTGCTTTCAAAAAAGACATATACAAAGTTGTTTACAAGGTGGGTGATTTTTTTGCAGCGAATTTGAATATATTTCAGATAGGCCGGTTAATTTGGCCTGGGAATTTTGATGGATCCGTCCCAAAAATCCGAATTGGCGGCTTAAATCTGTTACAGACATGTTTTTTTTGTAAATAGGATTTAATCGTGGGGTTCCTAAGAGCTGAACCCCATTAATTTCAGCTCCGAGGACCCACTGCTTCCCTACATACTTAACTGCATAGTGGTTGCAGGTCTTCTGGCCAAATAAAATGTACTAGGAATTCCATGGTACATAAACCAATCTGGTTGCTTCATGTACCGTACCATGTGATTGCTTCACTTTTGAAGGATTACATGGTACAGTGGGTGGGTGAGAGGGGTAATAGTCTTCATTAAATTATCCCCCAAATTGATGAAAGAGGGCAAGTAATGTAATGTAAAATTATATTTATTTATTTTTCTAACTTACCATTGATTGCTTATGTAGTCATGGAAACCAATAACTAGTTGACCTGTCGGCTAAAAAGGGCTTAATATGTACTGTAAAGTATTTCAATTACTTTTATTTAATCATGTACTGTATTACTGTATTATGTGTAACTTATCTTGGCTATATAGATGCATGGCCAATATATTGCAATTTTATACATCGGAAAGGCCGGGGTAATGGCAACCTGGAGTACAGATGCAGCGGCCGTTAACCGAACATTTCACGATTTATATTCCTGGGCATACCCAGGTCGTGCCGCATGATTTCTTAAAACTTTCCTGCATTAAGCCGCTTGTTTACTGGTGTTTTAATTGGGTGTAGAAAATGGCATTTTAGCGTTGTCTGCAATACCGTCATCTGCAATACCTCCAAGAAACACAAGTGGGCAATCGCGAGTTGTTGTCTTAAATCTAAAAATCTAAGTGCAATTCAACCTGTCTTTTATTGCCGTTCAGTTCTGCAAGTGTGTGTGTGTAATTGTAATTTTAAGATTAACGTTACGAGTTCAATACTGTATACTGTACATTGGAAAGAAGTCCTTAACGAGGCTCCATAGCCATACAAAAATCCTCTAACTGTAGAAGATTAAAAATATGAGCACACACAAAAAAAGTATTTTTAACTAATTAAATGCTGTATTTGCACATGTAACGCGTAGCTCACCACAAACGAAGCGCGACCGTGGTGCAGAGGCAGGGAATTGAGTAAGGCTGACCCACAGCCATGCGGGCGTGCCTAGAGTATAGAGTAGTCGTTCAGGCCAGGTCAGGATTGCGGATAGTAGAATAGTAATGGTACTTGCCAGATTCAGGAGTGGAGAGTTGCGGATCGTTGGTGTGCGTAGCCAGGTTCAGGATTGGAGAAAGTCGGATCATAGGAGTACTTAGCCAAGGTCAGGACTGGAGCCAGGAGAGTAATCAGACAAGCCGGATCAGGAGTAGAAAGAAGCGTAGTCCAAGGTACTAGCAGGGTCAGGCAACGAGAGGTTAAACAGCAAGCAAGGTAATGCAATGTAAGGCAAGGTTCAAGAACTAGATGTGGCAAGGCACGGCGTCACAATGACTATGCTCAGCAATGACTTACTGCAGACTGAAGGTATAAATAGGAGGAGCCTCCAATAGCCAGCCAGGGCGGAACCAGGAATTGGAAGAGTTTTGGCTGCTGGTGCACACAGGTGTGCCCTAGGAAACAGCCTTATCAGGTTTGAGTGTATACATGCTTGCACGCCATCCCGCGTGCATCACAGAGGCCAAGGGGTGGAGTCTTGGTAGCACATCACCCCCACGCCGATTCCTGGGAGCAGAGGAGGCGGGACCCGTCGAGTGCCGACGCGCGCAAGTCACGGAGGTCGAGGGGCGCGGCCTGACTCGTGCATCAGCAGGGAGGCTGGAGGAGCATCCACGACGTGTGACAGGGCGAGGGGCAGTATCAGGGTCTGTGGCAGCATGAACAGGTAGCACAGGATCCGCACGTGCCTGCGTCACTAGACCAGGAGATTGCGCAACTTGAGTGTCTGCTGCAGAAGGGCCTGAGAGGTGAGGAGACGGTCTTTGCACACCAGGATAGCGAATCCTCACAGTACCCCCCCCCCCCCCCATCTAGAAGCGACCTCTGGGTGACTCCATGAAGGCTTGTCCGGAAATTTCATATGAAAATTACGCATCAATCTAGCTGCGTGAACCTGGTGGCTCGGAATCCAGGACCTTTCTTCAGGACCGAAACCTCTCCAATGCACCAGATAGTGCAATGATCCTCTGGAGATCTTGGAATCCAGAATGGATTGAATTTCATATTCAGGTTGACCTTGGACCATCAACGGAGAAGTAGAAGAAACTGGAATTAAAAAATCATTCGTTATCACGGGTTTAAGAAGAAATACATGAAATACAGAGGGGATCCTCATAGCGGGGAGGGAGATCGAGACGGTATGCAACCGGATTGATCTTCTCAGAAATGGAGTAAGGACCAAGAAATCTGGGTGTGAATTTCATGGATTGAACCTTGAGCCTGATATTTTTTGAGGAAAGCCAGACCTTGTCGCCAGGTTGGAAATCCAGAGCAGGTTTGCGATGGTGATCTGCCTGTATCTTCTGTTTGCTGACCGCTTGCCTGATGTTGACCTGGATCCTTTTCCAAAGAGCCTGTAGTTCCTTAATCCTCTCATCTGCCACTGAGACCCCTGAGGAAGGTAACACCATAGGAAGAGTAGAAGGGTTGAATCCATAATTGACATATAAGGGGGATTCTAATGTGGAATCACTGCGTGCGTTATTGTGAGCGATCTCTGCCCAGGGTAGGCGTTCAGCCCAAACATCTTGTGAGTCAGAGACAAACCTTTGAAGGTATTGTTCAAGCGACTGATTGGTCCTCTCCGTTTGACCATTGGTCTGTGGATGGTATCCAGAAGAAAAAGGAAGAGCTATACCAAGCTTAAGACAAAAAGATCGCCAGAACAGGGAAATGAACTGAGAGCCTCTGTCAGAGACGATTACCATGGGTACCCCGTGTAAATGAAAAATCTAATATGTCATACATTGGACGTACAATTAGACCTGTAAGAATAAGGATACAAGAACACATCAGATACATTTTGAAAAAAGATATGTTGCATCCTGTTTCCAGGCATTTTTCATTGTGTAAAATGGGTATCAGCTCTAATTTTTCATTTTCAGCATTAGAACATGTTAAGATCCACCCTAGAGGTGGAGATAGGTTAAATAAACTTAACACAAGAGAAAAAAATATAAACATGATGAAGCCACTGTACAAATAAATGGGTTAAGGGTGGGTATCGTGTCAGGGTGGCTTAACCCCTTAATGACTGTAGCGGTTAATAACCGCTACGGTCATTAAGGGGTTAGGGGACATTAGTTTGGCACTTTTTCTTATTGTGTATATTTTTCAGCACCCCAGTGTATGGACGGTGAGGAACATGAGGGCGGCCTTCGTCGTGGGTGCCGGGCAAGGGTGAGTACAAAATGTATTTATTGTCATTAATGTATATTTAATGGGCAAATGCATTATTATCCATATGTGGAAAATAGTAATTTTGCCCATTACTGTAGTGTGTATGTGTTAGGGGGCGGGGGGATGTGTGCTGTATATAGCAATGTTTATTGGGAGCAAGTGTCCCCAATAAACATGCTATTATGCCTTAACCCCTTCATTGCCTTAGCGGATAGCCGCTAAGGTAATGGAGCTGCTTTAATGTATTTTTATTAATAGTGTGAGGGAGCAGGAGGTCCCCTGAGCTGAACCGCATTGATTTCTGCCTCAGGGACCCCCTGCTTCCCGAGTTACAGGCCCCGGTAAGGGGCATCGGATGCCAATGTCGACGCCATCTTTATTGAGCCCACGTCGCGTCTTTTACGCTATAACGATGGCGCCGACATTGGCACCGATGCCCCATACCGGGCCTGTAACTCGGGAAGCAGGGGGTCCCTGAGCCATTAATCAATGCGGTTCAGCTCAGGGGACCCCCTGCTCCCGCACAATATTATTAAAATGTACATTAATGCAGCTTCATTACCATAGCGGCTATCCGCTACAGTAATGAATTATTAATTATTGGTATATATGTTTTAATACTAGTGTAGATGTGCAGGGGGTCTCCTGAGCTGAACCGCATTGGTTTAGGTCCGAGGACCCTCTACTACAGGAGATATAGGCCCCGTTATGGGTGCCGGTATCCCCTGCACTTTAAAGCTCCCGCGTCACGTGACCGGGACATTTAAATTCTGCAGGGGATAACGGCACTACATAACGGGGCCTATATCTACTGAAGTAGGGGGCCCCTGGACCTGAAACCAATGCGGTTCAGCTCAGGAGACCACCTGCTCATGTACACTAGAATTAAAACTCATATTTGGACAGCACGATCGCCTGTAAGAGCCGTGCATTGAGACGCAGCGTCTCCATGCAGTTCTTACAGGTTGCTTTGTTTATAACAGTTATCGTGCTATCTAACTTTAAGCACGATATCAGGGGGGGAAGAAGGTGATCGCGCGATATGGCCCTTTTGGGCAAGGCAGGCCGTAAACGCGCCAAACAGCCTTAGTGAATAGCGCTTATGGCTTCAGCCTTTTGCGGCCGAGCGATGTAATCCATTTCAGCGCTAATTAACGGAGCTTAGTGCATAGGCCCCACAGTCACGTGCGCGCACACAGTCACGCACAGTCACACACACAATTACATACACAGACTCACGCAGTCATGCACGCACAGTCACACACAGACAGTCACGCACACACTTATGCGCAGACAGTCACAGAATATCACACACAATCAGAATCACATCCACACACATTCACAGTGTCACACACACAGTTGCACGGAATTCACAGTTATTATAAATATAGAAGTGCAAATAGCAAAAACAGGGGGTATGTGCAGAGCACGCACGTTCTGAGTGAAACTTTTGTGTTTTGTCACTCAAATTGTGTTTTGATTTTTAATAAAACACTGTACCATCACAAATACAATTTGTGCGCCAAAACGGGGACAAAAGACAAAGAAATTTCATTTAAAATGCGCGTGCTCGGCACACACACATACACACACACACACACACACACACACACACACACACACACACCACGCCCACACACACACACACACAAATGGTTTCTCAACAAGGGTACCAGGGAACCCTGGTGTGCTTCGATCGTCTGCCAAGGGTCCACCCACACTGCCTGGGGACAGAGGCTGTGATTCGTCCCTCCTCAGCTCGGCACAGAGGAGAGAAATAAGTCTCTTAATCTCCAGACAGTGCAGGACGCGCCACTGAGATGCTGACATATTCGATGAGTGTGGGAAGGTGGAAGGAAAGAGGTACGGAGTGAGAGTTGTGTGTGATGGCTTTGTGTGTGCTATGGATTTGTGTGTGTGTGTGCGTGACTGTGTCTGTGTGTGACTGTGCGTGCATGACTGCGTGCGCTAGCGCGTGAGTGTGTGTATGATATTATGTTGTAATATGTTTAAAGGTAAGCTAAGCTGTCTGAAAAAATACAGGGAAATAAGGTAATGTGGGTGAGAAGATGCAAGCCTATTTTATTTGTTTTTCTGTCAGAAAAAAAAAGAAATAATACATACCAGACGAAAGTGGAATGCTTAATGAGGTACTTGATGACTCTGCTGAAGTCTGAGGAAAGCCACTGAAAAGGTAATTATCTCCACTTCCTAGCAGATCCTCTGCTATAAAATCTAGTTCTGGTGTAGAAACTGGTAACATATTTTCAACAAACAGATTATCCAACAAAACTGCATTGCTGGATGAATTCCTGATTTCGGAGGCCAGTTTATTGATGTCTAAAGTTTGAGATATTGAATCAAGTCCAAGCAAATCAACTTGATCATCAGGCTCTGTTGCAAGTGTGTCAAGATTTGCTTCAAAGAAAAGATCTTTAACATCTAGTTCTTTTGTCTGGACAGATGTAACTGTTTCTTTACCTTCTACTACACTGTGCTTATGGGAAAAAACATGCAATTCTTCATCTGAAGGGTCATTTTTTGGGTCATTGATGTCTTCATTATCATCTTCCACAGATAAATATTCTTGGCCTCCAATTTGAGCATCTCTTCCTTCTATTGAATTCAAAAACATTGATAACAATTAATTAATGTAAAACATGGCTAACATTTGACATTATTTAATGTAATGCAGTATTTACATAGATTGTAAGCTCCACGGGGCAGGGACTTGTGCCTGCAAAATGTCTCTGTAAAGCGCTACGTAAAACAAGCAGCGCTATACAAGAACATGCTATTAATTTTAAATAGTAGGTTGCAAATACCACCAAAAGTATTAAATAACAAAAAATAAATAACTGCTCATTCTTGCAAGAAAGGTGGGATATATTCACACGGAGTGATGAAGGGAAGACCTATTTCTACATAATGTACAGTAAGCCACCTTTGTCTACATTCTTTACTGGCAGATTTAGTGTCCTCATTCATATGAGTAAGAGGTATGTAATGTTGTGTCTTTAGGTTTTTCAAATGTCTGTGCAAAATGTTTTTAGAAGTCTGCACAAATAGGAAATGTTCGTACAAAATTACATGCAAAAACTCAACTTTTAGACTTTACATTCAGAAATTTACAAATATTTTACTTAATAGTTTTAGTGCCTTCGCAAGTCATATTGCATAATCATTTCTATGAACCATTTCAGCTGGCTCACCATAAAATATTTGTATGCGTTTATTGTACAACAAACAAAACTAACATCATGTCGACAGCATTTTTTCAGTTTGCAAGCAACAACCATCTCTATTTTTTTTTAAAGAGCACTGCAGAAGCTGTGTCGTAAGAATGCAAGCGCATTTATAGTTTACCCACTCATATGCCACACACTTATCCTCAAGTTTGCCTTACCATAATTCTATTGTTGCTCTTAGTGTTACTATTACTGCCATGGAGAACTACAAAGTAACATTTATTTTTAATATTAAAAACAAGCAACAGGGTTACGCTTATTCATCCAAATGCAGACTGGTAATACCGTAGTACACAAATGTGATAAATAGACTAAAAATGTACCTTGCCAATCAAGTGTTTGAAAAAAGTTATTCTTCTGGGACGCATCTGTGTCAGACATATCTGGAGAAAGCTCTGATTGGGACATTTCCGCTTCATATTGCGCTGTTGATCCCGGTTGCCTAGGCAGTTCAGGTTTGCCTACATTTTTATATATAAAAAATAAAGCTAAAAAAAAGTGTGTATATATATAACATATTGAATTACTGCACCGACACACTTTATTCGAGCAAATACCCAGTATGTACCTGGCAGATACCTGGAATGCGCCGCTCCTCACCTCTGACAAGCCCCGTTGCGTTTGCCTTCCCAGCCTGGGTTCATGCCTGGCTGATGGGCGGCTGATCTGTTAAATGATAATGATTAGGATTTAATAGGCTGCAATGCTTCGCGTGGCTACCAGATGGCATAAATTCATGAATTGTAATGCAGTATATATATATATATACTGTGCAGTATTGCAGCCAGGGGGAATAAAATGCTTCAATCCCTGCCTGGAAAATAACCCAATGCACTCGGGCAGAAAACAGTCACAAACCTCAATACACCCGGGTTTACCCGAATTCGTGGGACTAGCCGAGCTCGAATAAAGTGTGTCGCCAGTGTAGGGCTTCTCTGAACAGTTTATGTAATATTAAATACAAAATAATACAATACTGATGGCAATTAAATAATATTTGGAACTGGGTAACGTGTGGAGGAGTAGGAACTTAATGTGACCACTGTGCCGCTGTGGTATTTCATTGGACAAAGAAAGCTAAAACAGAATAAAATTCATATAAAGGATTTTTAAAGGAATGGGTGAACATCTTTCAAAAGATTACATCTCCTTCGGGACATTCAGAAATTGATGTTCTTATACTATCTCTACAGAAAGTGGGTCAGTTGAATTTTTTGTAAATGAAATTCATTCATTCAATAGAAGCCAAGATTACACTATTGCCAAAATAAATGCATTATAAATTAAAATGTTTACCAAATTTAGAAAGCATTTCCTGCTGCTCCTCTCGACTTGAAAAAAGTATTTTGGGATTCAACCTTTTCGTGTTCAAATTTTCCCATGGTGGACTGATGTTTGCTGGTCTTTCTTGAGGTGCCACTTCCACTTCAAGATTTACTTGAAACAGATCAGGATATTTTTCTTGAATGTCACATGCATCTAGATCATATCTAGAATGGTCAAAAGAAATTCAAAGCTGATAAAGTTGTCTCAGCCCTTGTCATATACGGCAACACATCATATAATTCCTGTGAACAAACAGTTTTTTAAATGAATTAAATGTATACAGTGTTCTATTATATTCTCTATTTTTCTTCTACAATCATCCACTGGCATTCTAGCGCCGAATCCTCCATTCTGTTGTTCGGGTTTCCCACAAAGACCACCATAATTTCAATACTGTACCACAAAATAGATGCCTGTCTTGGCTCCTTCTCCTTCACCTGCATATTCAGTACCCTCCAAATCATTCATTTATACCTCTGCAATATTGCTAAAACATGTCCCTTCCTCATGGAACAATCCACCAAAATTCATAATCATGCACTCATTATAATCCCATCAGGGATCCCTGGCGAAATACCTTTGAAGTACGAAACGCGTTGGATAAGAGGGCGCATTCTGACACTATCAGTAGTGTGTCTTTATCCTGTATTGTTACTTGGCCCCATCTCCGGTACTGCAATCTATGCTATCTACGCCTCTGTGGCCGGCTGAAACTGCAGAGTGATCGGCGCCGCTTGATGACGTCACTAGATGCGCGCTGCAAGCGGACGCCACACGTGCAGACACACGCCTGAAGCCAGTGCCTGAGAGCTTGCTCCCACCGCAAACCGCCACAGTCAACACGTCTGGAGACAGCTGTACTCCATCGGGCTGCTGTATCCTTACTGAGGGGCTGCTGCCCTGCATCACGGCGTCCTGAGCGATACCACAAGCGAGACGTGAAAGGAGAAGGGGAGTTATCCAGTGATCCTTACCCACCATCTGTTGCTGACTGGTAACATGTCCAAAACATGTACTGCTAGTAACTATTGATTTGATGTACGTGCAATACTCACATGTTATACCACATTATAATTTTATATACTACACTATGAGGTTTTTTGCGCTGTTTCTTTTGTCTTTGTAATGTGGGTAGCTAGGTGGATAAATCTATGGTCACCCCACTCCCGGTAAAAGATGAGACCAAATGCACGTACGATTTAAGGGGGGGGGGGCGGTATATATTGGGTCGTAGAAAGTGGATAACTACATCTATATGGGTGGTACAGTAAAAGTAGTATGAAATGAGCGATTAGGGGTAGATGCGGCGGGTCGTTAAGATGAAGTTATATGGTTCAAGGGTTGTGTTAAAGTTTAAAAGTTATGCTGCTGTTAAATTATAATCTGTTTAAAGGAGGAGCGCCGGTAGGGAGGTTCCCATGTCAGCGAGCATGTGTTCTTCACTACGTTCCTTAGGAAGAAGGGATTACGAACAAGTCCCAGGGAGGTCTGGTTCCAGCAGAAAGGGGAGATCCCTTCATAAGTCTGGGCCAAGTGACCAACCCCTTGGGCGCAGGAGACACCTTCGGGGGCCCCCGAGGTGGGCTCGTCTTTTTTTAAAATGTTATTTGTATGTTAGTATTTCCTGTACTCTCTGTTTTTTGCCCGAATCCTCTTGTTGTGCTCCCTGTGTGGCCTACCCTACCCCTCTTCCCCCTCACACCCCCCCCTAGCCCCCTCTCCCCCTCACCCAGAGGAACATCATCCGTCTGGACAAAACATAACGCAAGTTAGAGAGGTGCGTCTCGGGGTGGTCGACCGGCTGGATCAGAACATAGAAGTCACAGGTAAGTCAACCAATACCGTGATGCGCATAGACACACACTTTAATAGAGGGCTTTAATGTTTATTTCCCACAATGTGCAGGGCTTCAATAATCCAACCAAGACCAAATTAGCTTTCTCAGATTATAAAAGGAAACATGCCGATGTGCTGCTCTTACAGGAGACACATTTCAGTAAATCCAACACTCCCAAATATCTTGATAAAGAGTTTACCCAGGTCTTCTCCGCATCTGCTGAGGTCAAAAAATGAGGTGTGGCCATTTTATTCAGAAATAGCATTCCATTTGAAGGGCAGCTAACTAAGCGCGATACCGATGGCAGGTATATTATCGTAGTAGGGATAATTAGGGGACAGAAGATTATGATAGCATGTGAAAGGAGCACAAACTTTTTTGAAACATTCTTCAGAATCCTAAACTCCGTAGCACAGGGAGGCATTGTCTTAGCGGGTGACTTTAATTTGGTCATGCAATCACACATGGATAGATGAGGAGGTGCTGGCTTACACAACAAAGGGGCAGGCATATCTTTACGCTGGGGCCTCAAAATTAATCAGCTAACAGATATATGGAGGGAATTGCACCAAACAGATAGAGATTACACATTCTTCTCCCACCCACATGGTTCATACAGCAGAATTGATTACTTCTTTGTGTCCTGTCAACTGGTCCCCAAGGTCACCCGAGCGGAGATCCATGATATTTCATGGTCTGACCATGCACCAATCGAGCTACACTACTGACACGATTTATTCGAGCAGGGCTAGTTCCGCAAGCCGGGGGATGCCCCGGCTTGCTAGCCCCACTCCCTCGGCGTGCCGCGCGTCACCGATGCGCGGTCACGCGTCATCGGGTGCCAGCGCCCCCTGCACGCGCGTCCAGGGCTCCCCGAGGGAGCCCTGGTGTCCCGCGATGTGGGGGACGGCGGCAGGGGGTTCCGGGGGACCCGGCAGCGGGAGGGAGAGCGCCCCGATCGGAGGGCGCTCTTCCGCTGCTTCGGCGCGCGCCCGGCACCCTCCGGCGCGCGCCAGGTTACTGCTGCGGCCGAGAACGGGCAAATGCTCGAATAAACTCGGCCGCAGCAGTACGGTGCAATAATATTCAAACTGATAGACCGGGGACGAACTGGAAACTTAATGAATTGATCCTAAAAATCCACGCGATCTGTGATATTGTTAGTACCGAGATAGACCAATTCTTCAAAATAAACGCAGGTTCTGTCAACTCGCATTTGGTTCTATGGGAAGCGCATAAAGCAACTCTCCGCGGTACTCTAATAAATATCACAGCTAGACGAAAAAAAGAGAGAGAGGCCAAAATTGTTACGCTCCAAACCAAATTACAGGCTCTCTCCTCTAAACACAAACAGAATCTGGATTTACAAACCCTACAAGAGGTAAAAGACACTAAAATTGAATTAAACATGCTGCTGGCCTCCAGGGCTAACAATTCGCTAAATTGGTCAAAGAGGAAATTTTACGAAAAAGCAAACAGGCCGGATACGATGCTGGCCCGCATGCTGAAGGACAGGCAAACTAAATATAACATTCAAGCAATACGATTAAAATCTGGTACCCCCACAACCAACCCTCAGAAGATAGTAGATGAATTCGGCTCCTTTTATGAGACACTTTATAATGGAGAGAAAGTGGCACATAACGCTAAAACGAGCAGTAATCTAAGAGATTTCCTAGCCAGCTGAAATCTAGTGAGATTGACGGAAACAGATAGAGAAACGCTAAATGCCGATTTCTCTATAGAGGAGTTGTCACAGGCCATTAAGGAACTCAAACCTTCAAAAGCCCCAGGGACAGACGGCTTCTCAGGGCTATATTATAGGAAATTTGTCAAGCTGCTTGCCCCAAACTTGCTCCAAATGTTCAACGCAATTTTAGCGGCAGCCCCCATCCCCAAAGGGATGTTACAGGCGTCTGTATCAATAATTCATAAACCTGGGAAAGACCCGCTGGACTGCAAAAGCTACCGGCCTATATCACTAATTAATACTGATACCAAACTATACGCTAAATTACTGGCCAATAGACTATGTCTCATCCTACCCAGACTTATTCACTCAGATCAGGTCGGTTTTATCAAGGGTCGGCAAGCCGCAGATAATACACGACGATTTATTGATCTGCTAGATTTGGCTAACATTAATATGTATGTTGTTAAGTCTGGATGCAGAAAAGGCTTTCGATATGATAGACTGGCCCTATCTAAAAGAGACGCTTGCGGCATTTGGCTTCGGGGATCGGGTGAGTGAAGCGATCCTCTCGCTGTACTCTAACCCTACCGCCAGGGTTGTACATCAAGGCTACCCCTCTCTGCCCTTTCAAATACGGAGTGGCATGAGACAGGGTTGTCCCCTGTCTCCCATTCTATTTGCCCTTTGTATTGAACCCTTGGCGGCACAAATCGGAGGAAACCCCGACATCTCAGGGTTAAACGCATACTCCCAAACGCATAAAGCGGCCCTGTACGCAGATGATATCCTCTTGATTATCACACAACCTCTTACTTCCCTACCAAACCTGTTTGACCTGCTAGATCGGTTCTCCAGGATCTCCGGCTTCAAAATCAACCAGTCCAAATCAGAGGCCCTAAATGTCAATCTCCCTAGACACACAGAAAAATTATTAAAATTAAATTTCAAATTTAATTGGCAACAGAGATCTATAAGGTGTCCACATCACCAAAAATGTTAAAGACATATACAAAGCAAATTACCCCAACCTAATCCAGACCCTAAAATCTGACTTGCAGAAGTGGACATCCAAAAGGATCTCCTGGATAGGACGAATCCATAGTGTCAAAATGAACTTACTCCCCCGTATCCTATACCTCTTCCAGACACTCTCAGTACCACTCAGGTTGAAAGATCTACAATCACTTCAATCTGAAATCTCCAAGTTTATATGGGTAGGTAAAAAACCAAGAGTAAACAAAATTAATATGAAAAGACCTGTTTTGGCTGGGGGTCTAGCGGTACCCTGCCTGTTCTCATATTATAAAGCGGCACAATTAAGCCAAATCGTGCAATGGCAATCCAACCCGAGACTTACTGTAAGAGATGGGTTGAATTAGAAAGTGCTGCGTGTGCACCTCTAGAACTCAGCAGCTTAATCTGGCTCCCCAAAACAGCGCGAAAAGGCGCTAACATGCCGCTCTCCTCAATGGCCAACTCGTTGCCAATCTGGGAGGCCGCAAAAATCAGGCATTCCCTTACAACAATACATACCATGATGACACCCCTGTGGAACAATCCTGAGTTCGTACCAGGTCTATCGGTCAGTAATATATCCATTTGGAGACAGAAGGGTTACAATCGGATTAAAGATCTGGAAGGTCATAACAGGAAAATTAAGACGTTCGATCATGTCAGATTAGAAAAGGAGATCCCCCACTCAGAATTTTTTAGATACCTCCAGATCAGGGTGTTTTATAACAAATTTGCCTCATACCCTCTACTGACGTCCTTCGAAATGCTCTGTCTGGCAGAGACCGACACAAAGGGACTCACATCGCAGCTATACGGAGAGGTAATCAGGTCTGGTGAACAAGACCAAAAGGTACCCTCATTTAGATCTCAATGGGAAACAGATTTAGGATAGAGTCTAGAAGACGAGGAGTAGAGCGCTATCTTCTTAGCCACGGCGAAAAGTTCCATATGCACCCCTGTCAAGGAGAACGCATATAAGGTCCTGATGCGATGGTACCTTACCCCACTGAAATTATCTAGGTTTGTACCGGGATCCTCCCCGCTGTGCCCCCGTCAGCGTGGGGGATCGGCAGACCTGTTACATATGCTGTGGTCTTGCCCGCGGATCTCTCCACTCTGGAAGACAATTCGAAATTGGATCCAGAGATTGTTTGATCTCTCAATACCCCCAGACCCGTGGCTGTTTCTATTGAACAGACCATTGGCGGGCCTATTCACAATAAACTAATTGCTCATTTTGCAATTGCTACGCGGTGTGAGATCGCAGCATTATGGAAACGCCCAGATATACCAACCATCCCAAAAATTCGGAATCGCATTTGGTTTATTTGCCAGATGGAAAAGTTAACGAGTTTAGTTAACGACACTGGCGACCATTTTCTAAAAGTCTGGACACCCTGGTTGGCACAGACAGATATTCCGGGGCTTGAAAGGACATCAATATGGCTATGATAGCGGTAGGTCCGTTCTCCTTGGGAAGTGCGAACTGATCTCACAGTATTTACCTGGAGCCCACATTATAGAAGTGGATATACTAGCATTTAGGGAAGAGATTGAGCTTATATGAGTTAAGACGGGCCGCTCGTGAACCCCGAGATACACCCACGATCAACAGCGCCTTACTCCCCCCCGAAGATGCCCCTCCCCCCTCCCCTAAGGGTGTTAACAGAAGGGATCTCCGAGCCAAAGAAGACCTGTAACAGGAACTTATCACTGTTGAGAAAAAATGTCTCTAAATCCAGCAGTGAACTGGTTAATTGCACAGGGAATCCCCCAAACACCACATGGCTGATTAAGACAGCATTAGAAAAAGTCTGTTGTGAGAAACAGGAAGATTTCCTTAGCCCACAACTAGGGCTGACCAGAGGAACAGATGTCTTGAGCTGCAGAAGGACTGTATGCTGATAGCAAGACAAGGGGACCAGACTATAACTGGACAGACATTGCCATAGCACACAAGGGTGCTGATCCAGGAGAGCAGAGAGGCTTCCCCTACAGCCACAACAAACAAATAAGAGACTTTCTTCTTGGACTGTTGTATATCTATATGTATATACAGATGCAGCGGCCATTATTTTAACAAATCACGAAGTTATGGCACGGGATTGTTGCAACCGTACCGCCTTAAGATGAGACGCCTGAGGGCGATAGCATAAAATGGCATTTTAGTGTTCTGGCTTTTAAACACCTGCAATTGACACAGTAGCACAGTACTGTACACATTACAATTAATTAATTTCAATGCATTTAATTGCACACAATCCATGAAATTCAAATATGCAACCGCGATAAACACATGTGCCTGGGGCGATTGGCCACGTTCATGCCGCGTGGAGTACAGCAAACGCACACGAAAACGGTGCTGTGATTTCTTAAAATAATGGCCACTGCATCTGTATGTTTGGTGGTGTTAACTAGCTTAGCTACCCACCCAGTTAGAAATAAACGGAGTAAAGGTGTAGATATCCTCCAAAGCGGAGTATGCCTTTATTTTGTTAATTTTTTATTTTTTTGCCGTGTTAAAGGAACAGGCGCAATAAAGCTCATTTTAGTTTCACCTTAAAATGGTCTCCATTGCGTACCTCTGCAGACATATCTTACATACAGTATGGTGTTTGAAGTGGGATGAGAGGTGGCCTTTGAAGTTTAAAAGGGCCCGGAGACTGCCTGTTCAAAAACCTTATTTGTTTCTTTGAGAAGGTAAGACTTTAGACCAGGGTAATGCAGTTGATGTGGTCTTCTTAGATTTTGCAAAGGCTTTTGATATGGTTTCACACAAGAGGTTGGTGTACAAAATAAAGAAAATTGGACTCAGTAATATATGCACCTGGATTGGAAACTGGTTAAAGGACAGACAACAGAGGGTTGTCATAAATGGAACTTTTTCAGGTGTCCCTATTTAAACAGAGGCTTCAAACGAATCCTGAGCTTGCGTGTACTGACTGATCTGTGTGGTGGACTTGAAGTGCTGGTTGGTTAAAGTGTGTGCAGTTAGAACCAGAAGCAGTTTGAACAAGGAAGCGGTTAAACAAGGTATAGTGTATTGAAGTACAGTTTACTGGTAGTACTTATAAACTTCATAGTTGCTAGAATGAGCAGGATTGAAAATGCCACTCAATGCACATCTTGCCACATGTATGTGCACTTGGAGCAACTGTTCCAAGGAGAATACCGCTGTGGGAAGTGTGAGCAGGTGGTCTCTTTAGAATCAGAGATTGCTGATCTGAAGAGGCAACTTGCAATATTGAGGGACATTGGCAATCTTGAAAGGGGTTTAGAGCTCACTGAGCAGGCCCTTGCTTCGACTAGTGGTGCAGATGGTGGCGCTGTTAGTGAGGAGCAGGTAGGTAGCTTGGTTGCTGTTAGTGAGGAGCAGGTAGGTAGCTGGGTGACATTTAGAAGGGGAAGCAGGGGCAATAGGGAGAGGCAGGTCATTTCTGAGCTGACACCTCCCAATAGATTTGCCATGTTGAGTGAAGATATTGGGAATTTTGGGGCAGAAATGGCAAGGCTGGGGGAGACTAATTCCTCTAGCAGCCAGGGGAATAGTTCCTCCAGCACAGTGGGGACTCAGGATGCTCAGATACAAAGAAAGATTGTTGTGGTAAAGGGCTCCATTATTAGGAAGGTAGATAGGGCAATCTGTTGCCGGGACCGCATGAACCGAACAGTTTGTTGTCTCCCGGGTGCTCGGGTTCGGCACATTGCGGATCGGATAGACAGATTATTGGGGGGGGGAGGGGCTGGGATTGACCCGGCGGTCTTGGTACACGTTGGCACCAATGACAAAGTTAGAGAAAGATGGAGGGTCCTAAAAAATGTTTACAGGGATCTAGGCCAAAGGCTTAAGGCAAGGACCTCCAAGGTAGTATTTTCTGAAATACTACCAGTGCCATGCGCTACCGCAGGGAGACAGTCAGAGAACAGGGAGGTTAATGCATGGCTAAGAAAGTGGTGCAGGAAGGAGGGGTTTGGGTTTTTAGAGCACTGGGACTCCTTTTCTGAGAGATGCCATCTATATTCTAGGGACAGATTGCACCTCAATGAAGAGGGATCTTCTGTGCTAGGGGGGAGAATGCTAAAAAGGTTGGGGGAGATTTTAAACTAGGATGGAGGGGGGAGGGGAATGAAACAGATAATGAACTAAATGGAATAGATGAGGATACAAGGTGGTATGGAGGTAGAATGGGGGCATGTGCAAGTTTGACAAGCAGTGAGACACCCATAGTAAATACAGATAATACTATAAAACTTCTAAAGACTAAACCAAGTGGGAGAAGAAAGGAAGGAGCAGATAAGATAATAGTACAGGCTGAAAAAAAACTTAAATGCATGCTTGCTAATGCAAGAAGCCTGACAGATAAAATGGGGGAGCTTTAATTAATAGCTGCCAGGGAGCGGTATGATATCATAGGCATTACTGAAACATGGTGGGATGAAACTCATGACTGGACAGTTAATTTAGAGGGTTATTCTCTTTTTCGGAAGGATCGAACAAATACTGTAGAAGGGGAGGTGGAGTATGTTTATATGTTAAACCGGATCTAAAACCTATTATAAGGGATGATGTCTATGAAGGGAATGATGAAAATGTAGAGACTTTGTGGATAGAAATTAGCAGTGGAGGTAAAAGTATAAAGAAAATGTTTGTGGGAATATGCTATAAACCACAAAATATCTGTGAGATTGAGGAAGCTAAAATACTTTTGCAAATGGAGAAGGCATCAAAACTGGGTCATGTTTGTATGGCGGTCTTGGTACACGTTGGCACCAATGACAAAGTTAGAGAAAGATGGAGGGTCCTAAAAAATGTTTACAGGGATCTAGGCCAAAGGCTTAAGGCAAGGACCTCCAAGGTAGTATTTTCTGAAATACTACCAGTGCCATGCGCTACCGCAGGGAGACAGTCAGAGAACAGGGAGGTTAATGCATGGCTAAGAAAGTGGTGCAGGAAGGAGGGGTTTGGGTTTTTAGAGCACTGGGACTCCTTTTCTGAGAGATGCCATCTATATTCTAGGGACAGATTGCACCTCAATGAAGAGGGATCTTCTGTGCTAGGGGGGAGAATGCTAAAAAGGTTGGGGGAGATTTTAAACTAGGATGGAGGGGGGAGGGGAATGAAACAGATAATGAACTAAATGGAATAGATGAGGATACAAGGTGGTATGGAGGTAGAATGGGGGCATGTGCAAGTTTGACAAGCAGTGAGACACCCATAGTAAATACAGATAATACTATAAAACTTCTAAAGACTAAACCAAGTGGGAGAAGAAAGGAAGGAGCAGATAAGATAATAGTACAGGCTGAAAAAAAACTTAAATGCATGCTTGCTAATGCAAGAAGCCTGACAGATAAAATGGGGGAGCTTTAATTAATAGCTGCCAGGGAGCGGTATGATATCATAGGCATTACTGAAACATGGTGGGATGAAACTCATGACTGGACAGTTAATTTAGAGGGTTATTCTCTTTTTCGGAAGGATCGAACAAATACTGTAGAAGGGGAGGTGGAGTATGTTTATATGTTAAACCGGATCTAAAACCTATTATAAGGGATGATGTCTATGAAGGGAATGATGAAAATGTAGAGACTTTGTGGATAGAAATTAGCAGTGGAGGTAAAAGTATAAAGAAAATGTTTGTGGGAATATGCTATAAACCACAAAATATCTGTGAGATTGAGGAAGCTAAAATACTTTTGCAAATGGAGAAGGCATCAAAACTGGGTCATGTTTGTATAATGGGGGATTTTAATTATCCAGACATAGACTGGGGCAATGAGATTAGCGTTATAACAAAAGGAAACAGGTTTTTGGGGGTGCTTAAAGACAATTATATGACCCAAATTATTGAGGAACCAACCAGGAGAGGGGCAGTTCTGGATTTGATCATATCAAACAATGTAGAAGTAATAACAAATATTCAAGTCCTGGAACATATGGGTAACAGTGATCATAACATGGTCTCATTTGAAATAAATGATCAAAAAACAGATTACTTGGGTTCAACAAAGACCTTAAACTTTAGAAAGGCAGATTTTAGTAAACTGAGGTCTAATCTAGTAGTAATACAATGTGATAATGTTTTTGCAGGGAAAAAAGTAGAAGATAAATGGGCAGTCTTTAAAACATTGTTAGAAAAGCACACTTATCAGTGTATACCCTTGGGTAATAAGTATAAAAGAATGAAGTCAAAACCAATGTGGCTAAATAAACAGGTAGGGGGGAAAATGGACAAGAAGAGGAAGGCGTTTAGATTCTTTAAGTCAGAAGGGACAGACATCGTATCAGAATTATAAGGAATGTAACAAAAATTGCATTCTAACTTATGAGGAGAGGCTAGCTAAATTAGATTTATTTACATTAGAAAAGAGGTGTCTAAGAGGGGATATAACTATATACAAATATATTCAGGGACAATACAAGGAGCTTTCAAAAGAACTATTCATCCCACGGGCAGTACAAAGGACTCGGGGCCATCCCTTAAGGTTGGAGGAAAAGAGATTTCACCAGCAAGAAAGGAAAGGGTTCTTTACAGTAAGGGCAGTTAAAATGTGGAATTCATTACCCATGGAGACTGTGATGGCAGATACAATAGGTTTGTTCAAAAAAAGGTTGGACATCTTTTTAGATGAGAAAGGTATACAGGGATATACCAAATAAGTATACATGGGAAGGATGTGAGAGGGAGTGACTCGGTGAGTAAAAGACACTGACCGGCACTGAGAGTTTGAAGCAGGGGAGCCTGATTCAATTCCCGGTGTCGGCTCCTTGTGACCTTTGGCAAGTCATTTTATCTCCCTGTGCCTCAGGCACAAAAAAAATAGATTGTAAGCTCCACGGGGCAGGGACCTGTGCCTGCAAAATGTCTCTGTAAAGCACTACGTATAACTAGCAGAGCTATACAAAAACATGCTATTATTATTATTATTATTATTATAAGTAAGTTGATCCAGGGATTAATCCGATTGCCAATTCTTGGAGTCAGGAAGGAATTAATTTTTCCCCTTAATGGGGTTTTTTGTTTGCCTTCCTCTGGATCAATAAGTAAGTATAAATATAGGATAAAGTATCTGTTGTCTAAATTTAGCATAGGTTGAACTTGATGGACTTACGTCTTTTTTCAACCTTATCTACTATATAACTATGTAACTATGTAATATGAATTCTACCTTTTCTATTATAGTCTAAAGTGGCCCATCTGTTTTTTTCAGAATAAATAATAAGCATCTTCAAGCTGCTGTGTGTGGTGGGGAGTGGGAGGGAGAGTGTGCGTTGTAGGAGAGGGAGAATGCGTAGAGGGAGGGGGAGAATGCGTAGAGGGAGGGGAAGAGTGCGTAGGGGGAGGGGAAGAGTGCGTAGGGGGAGGGGAAGAGTGCGTAGGGGGAGGAGAAGATTGCATAGGAGGAGGGGAGAGGAGGAGAGAGAGAGCGGGAGACTGACTATTCGCAGTTCCTAGGTTCCCAAGATAAAAGCTGTTTTTTCACAGGTCTGCCGGACAATACAATATGTCCATTAGTAGACACAATATGGCTGCAATAATCAGCCTTGCTCCGACAGTCAATAAAAAGCTACAACTTCATCGGGACTTGATGTCGCAAGTTTACATTGGTGACACCGCTGCAATATTTGTTGTTTTTTGTATTGCACCCCAGCACAAAAAAAGCTACAAATATTTAGTTGACTTCCCGGTTTAGGTACATAAAAACTGCTGCTTTTAAAAACCTCACAATATAGTTACACAAAACATGTGGGGTAACAAAAGCTATTTTAGGTCACTTTGGTATGTAACACACAAAGTAAACAAGTAATGTATTCAAGGTTGAATTGTCTAAAAAGGATGCCATTTTTTGCAGTGATGCAGATCACAGAAAAAGCATAAAGCTACAACCCACAATGCTTCAAACAAAAGTCCATATTGGTGTAATTAAAAGACCAAGCGTCCCTATGTCGCAAAAAAACAATAAAAACCACCAATTGTTTAAAAACAGCTGCGCAAACGGGGGGGGGGGGCGCGGGTTTACAGAGGCCGCGCGCTTCCCGAAGGCCTTAATTAAGTGCCGGGGGAGCTGCGGGGCCTCTGTAAACATTTACTTACCTAGGCTCCGGCGGCTTCCTTCCTGCGGCGCCATGGCAAGCGTCTAGTGAAGTCCCGTTGCTATGGCAACGTACGTCATGACGGGGAGCACAGGTATGGGGGGATTGGGGGGGGGGGCACGGGGAGTGAGGGGACGCCTGGCCCACCGGGGGGGGGCGCAGGGAAAAAAGTTTGCGCCCTCCTGGTTTGAAACAAAATGTGTATGGTTTTTAAAGATACATATCAAAACTATACAAATATTCTGAAACATTTGACAAAAGATGAAAATAAAATAACCATTCACTAAAATGAGGGGGGGAAATTGTGGCTTACAGTATGTTCTTTTTCTAGCACTGTTCATTTAAAGAAAAAAGTAGCAAGTGATAACTTTAAACCTACATATTTAACGAAAAGACATTACAGTACATATTTTACCAACATACTTTGCAAATTTCACAGTGGTGGCATTTCGAGGCACAAATCCTGTGTGAAACTGAATCTGGAACATCTTCATTGATGTCATCTAATAACAAAAGTAAGAAGAAAAAAAAAGTATATAGGATTTTTCTTTATATATCTATACAAAAATACCTAGCATATTAAGCAGAAATGATTACATTCATTATTTCTAACAGTAAGAAAAATACAAAGCAAAGAACGTCTTGCTTTAGTTTAACAGATACAGAACAGGTACACGACTGAGGAACAATGTTCATAGCACTGTTTTTTTGTTTTAATATTCAGCATTTAGGGCAGGCCTGCACAACTCGTAAAGTGAAAAGGGCCGAACTGCTCCAAGGAAAAAAAAATTGGGATGCACGGGTAAAATCATCATCATCACCATCTCTCCTCCAGCACCTCATCATCCTCATATCTCCCCCAGCACCCCTCATCATCATCGTCATATCTCCCCCAGCACCCCTCATCATCCTCATATCTCCTCCAGAAGCCCTCACTATCAACCTTTGCGATACTCCCCATCTATCTCTCATAACCCCATCTCTCCCCATCACCCACTCACATAATACTCCCCCTCCACATCAAACACACAATACCCCCCTGCACAGCACACACATCACACCACCCCTGCATCTCACATCCCTCTCCCCCCTTGCACCTCACATCCCTCTCCCCCCTGCACCTCACATCACTCTCCCCCATGCACCTCACATCACTCTCCCCTGTTCTGCATCCTAACATAACTCTCCAACCTTGCACTCACATCATCTCCCCACTTGCACCTCAAATCACCCCTTGCACCTCAAATCACCCCCATGCACGTCAAATCACCCCCATGCACCTCGAATCACCCCCCTTGCACCTCCAATCACCCCCCTTGCACCTCAAATCACCCCCCTTGCCCCTCAAATCCCCCTCTTGCACCTCAAATCACCCCCTTGCACCTCAAATAACCCCCTTGCACCTCAAATCACCCCCCTTGCACCTCCAATGACCCCCTGTACCTCCAATCACTCCTGCACTCCAATCACCCCCTGCACCTCCCATCACCTCCCCTGCACCTCACATCACCATCACCCTCTCCCCCCCTGCACCTCCCATCACCCTCCCCCCTGCACCTACATCACCCATTATCCTCTCCCCCCTGCACTACATCACCCACAGGGCCACCAACAGAAATCATGGGGCCTGGGACAAATGAAAGGAGCAGGCCCCCCCCCCAAACCCATAGCGCACCCCCCCCCGAACCCATAGCGCACCTACCACGTAAAATATCTTTTAGCGTGCAACTTTTACTTAACTGTTATCTTATTGCGATACAGAAAAAACATTACAATGCAACCTGTTTATTTTTTATATTTTCAACAAAAGACATGTGACTGCCTGCCTGGGTGGGTGAGTGGGTGGGTGAATGGCGGTGGGCGGGTGGTAGGCGGTGGGCGGGTGGGAGGCGGTGACTGGGTGGGAGACGGTGACTGGGTGGGAGACGGTGACTGGGTGGGAGACGGTGACTGGGTGGGAGCGGGCTCGCAGGAGGCTGGTACTTCCCCCTCCGTCCCACGTTGGGAGAAGAAGGGGGGGGAGCGGGCCCGCAGGAGGAGCTTGCTTGTTACTTCCCCTTCCATCTCATGTTGGGAGCAAGGGGGGAGGGAGAGGGCCCTGCGTATGCGCACCGGGACCGCGGGGAATCGCCGCCATTTTTTTTTAACTTTTTTTTTTAAAATTTATTTAATTAACTGGCGCCCGGCCGGAGTCATCGCGGGCCGCACAAAGAGGCCAGGCCAGACGGGCCGTATGTTGTGCAAGCCTGATTTAGGGCCATATTTACGAAGTCGTGCAGCTCAATAAGACACTTACAGTACGGCTTAGTAAATATGGCCCCCTACAGCAAATTCAAGTAAATAGGCTGTACTCCAGCATGGAAGGTGTCTTATAGAGTAACATGGTTTAGTAAACATGGCCTTTTATGGCCTATTCACTTGAACGAGCCATAAAGGTATATTCCAGCACAGAAGGTGAAATCTCTTATTTGACTATGTAATAGCAAGTATAGTCTATCTATATGATATATGGTCCGAGTACCAACAGTCACATAAAAGATTTCCAATAATACACGCAACTTTTTTTTTACCCCTTGGAGCACATATTATACAAACCAAAAAGTGAGGTTCCCAAGATTAAAAGAGGTTTTTTCAAGGTCTGCCGACAATACAATATGTCCATTAGTAGACACAATATGGCTGCAATAATCAGCCTGCTCCGACAGCAATAAAAGCTACAACTTCATCGGGACTTGATGTCGCAAGTTTACATGGTGACACCGCTGCAATATTTGTGTTTTGTATTGCACCCCAGCACAAAAAAAAGTACAAATATTTAGTTGACTTCCCGGTTTAGGTACATAAAAACTGCTGCTTTTTAAAAACCTCACCAATATAGTTACACAAAACATGTGGGGTAACAAAAGCTATTTTAGGTCACTTGGTATGTAACACACAAAGTAAACAAGTAATGTATTCAAGGTTGAATTGTCTAAAAAGGATGACATTTTTGCAGTGATGCAGATCACAGAAAAAGCAAAGCTCACAACCCACAATGCTTCAAACAAAAGTCTATTGGTGTAATTAAAAGACCAAGCGTCCCTATGTCGCAAAAATCAATAAAAACCACCAATTGTTTAAAAACAGCGGTGCGCAAACGGGGGGGGGGGGGCGCGGGGTTTACAGAGGCCGCGCGCTTCCGAAGGCACTTAAATTAAGTGGGGGGGAGCTGCGGGGCCTCTGTAAACCTTTACTTACCTAGGCTCCGGCGGCTTCCTTCCTGCGTCGCCATGGCAACGCGTCATGTGTGAAGTCACGTTGCTATGGCAACGTGACGTCATGACGCCGGAGCCAACAGGTATGGGGGATTGGGGGGGGGGGGCACGGGGAGGAGTGAGGGGCCGCCGGCAGGGGGGCGCAGGGAAAAAAGTTTGCGCCCTCCTGGTTGAAACCAAATGTGTATGGTTTTTAAGATACATATCAAAACTATACAATATTCTGAAACATTTGCAAAAGATGAAAATAAAATAACCATTCACTAAAATGAGGGGGGGAAAATTGTGGTTACAGTATGTTCTTTTTCTAGCACTGTTCATTTAAAGAAAAAAAGTAGCAAGGGATAACTTTAAACCTACATATTTAACGAAAAGACATACAGTACATTATTACAACATACTTTGCAAATTTCACAGTGGGTGGCATTTCGAGGCACAATCCTGTGTGAAACTGAATCTGGAAAATCTTCATTGATGTCATCTAATAACAAAGTAAGAAGAAAAAAAAAGTATATAGGATTTTCTTTATATATCTATACAAAAATACCTAGCATATTAAGCAGAAATGATACATTCATTATTTCTAACAGTAAGAAAAATACAAAGCAAAGAACGTTCTTGCTTTAGTTTAACAGATACAGAACAGGTACACGACTGAGGAACAATGTTCATAGCACTGTTTTTTTGTTTTAATATTCAGCATTTAGGGCAGGCCTGCACAACTCGTAAAGTGAAAAAGGGCCGAACTGCTCCAAGGAAAAAAAATTGGGATGCACGGGTAAAATCCTCATCATCACCATCTCTCCTCCAGCACCTCATATCCTCATATCTCCCCCAGCACCCCTCATATCATCGTATATCTCCCAGCACCCCTCATCACCTCAATATCTCCCGAAGCCCACCTATCAACCTTTGCGATACCCCATCTATCTCTCATAACCCATCTCTCCCCATCACCCACTCACATAATATCCCCTCCCACATCAAACACACAATACCCCCTGCACAGCACAACATCACACCACACCTGCATCTCACATCCCTCTCCCCCTTGAACCTCACATCCCTCTCCCCGACCTCACATCACTCTCCCCATGCCCCTCACATCACTCTCCCCCCTTGCACCTCACATCACTCCCCCTTGCCCTCACATCACTCCCACTTGCCACCTCAAATCACCCCCTTGCACCTCAAATCACCCATGCACGTCAAATCACCCCCATGCACCTCGAATCACCAACCCTTTGCACCTCCAATCACCCCCCTTGCACCTCAAATCACCCCCTTGCACCTCAAATCCCCCTCTTGCACACTCAAATAACCCCCTTGCACCTCAAATAACCTGAAATCACCCCTTGCACCCTAATGACCCCTGTACCTCCAATCACCTCCTGCACCTCCAATCACCCCCTGCACCTCCCATCACCCTCCCCCTGCACCTCACATCACCCATCACCCTCTCCCCCCCCTGCACCTCCCATCACCTCCCCCCTGCACCTACATCACCCATTATCCTCTCCCCCCTGCACCTCACATCACCCACGGGCCACCAACAGAAATCATGGGGCCTGGGACAAATGAAAGGAGCAGGCCCCCCAAACCATAGCGCACCCCCCCCGAACCCATAGCGCACCTACCACGTAAATATCTTTTAGCGTTGCAACTTTACTTAACTGTTATCTTATTGCGATACAGAAAAAACATTACATGAAACCTGTTTATTTTTTATTTCAACAAAAGACATTTGACTGCCGGCCTGGTGGGTGAGTGGGTGGGTGAATGGCGGGGGGGGGGTGGTCGGTGGGGTGGAGGAGGTGGGGGGTGGGGGCGGGGATGGTGGGAGACGGTGACTGGGTGGGAGACGGTGACTGGGTGGGAGACGGTGACGGGGTGGGGCGGGCTGCAGAGGAGGCTGGTACTTCCCTCCGTCCCACGTTGGGAGGAGAAGGGGGGGGAGCGGGCCCGAGGAGGAGCTTGCTGTTACTTCCCCTTCCATCTCATGGTGGGAGCAAGGGGGGAGGGAGAGGGCCCTGCGTATGCGACGGGACCGCGGGGAATCGCCGCCATTTTTTTTTAACTTTTTTTTTTAAAATTTATTTAATTAACTGGCGCCCGGCCGGAGCATCGCGGGCCGCACAAAGAGGCCAGGCCAGACGGGCCGTATGTTGTGCAAGCCTGATTTAGGGCCATATTTACGAAGTGTGCAGCTCAATAAGACACTTACAGTACGGCTTAGAATATGGCCCCCTACAGCAAATTCAAAGTAATAGGCTGTACTCCAGCATGGAAGGTGTCTATAGAGTACATGGTTTAGTAAACATGGCCTTTATGGCCTATTCACTTGAACGAGCCATAAAGGTTATATTCCAGCAAGAAGGTGAAACTCTTATTTGACTATGTAATAGCAAGTATAGTCTATCTTATGATATATGGTCCGAGTACCAAAGTAACATAAAAGATTTACTAATATACACGAACTTTTTTTTTACCCCTTGGAGCACATATTATACAAACCAAAAAGTGTATAAAGGACAGTACAATATAACAAAAAGTGCAACAAAAAAAAAAGTAAATGTGAACATACACAAAAATAAACCCAGTGATTAAGGTTCCCAAGATTAAAAGAGGTTTTTTCAAGGTCTGCCGACAATACAATATGTCCATTAGTAGACACAATATGGCTGCAATAATCAGCCTGCTCCGACAGCAATAAAAGCTACAACTTCATCGGGACTTGATTGTCGCAAGTTTACATGGTGACACCGCTGCAATATTTGTGTTTTGTATTGCACCCCAGCACAAAAAAAAGTACAAATATTTAGTTGACTTCCCGGTTTAGGTACATAAAAACTGCTGCTTTTTAAAAACCTCACCAATATAGTTACACAAAACATGTGGGGTAACAAAAGCTATTTTAGGTCACTTGGTATGTAACACACAAAGTAAACAAGTAATGTATTCAAGGTTGAATTGTCTAAAAAGGATGACATTTTTGCAGTGATGCAGATCACAGAAAAAGCAAAGCTCACAACCCACAATGCTTCAAACAAAAGTCTATTGGTGTAATTAAAAGACCAAGCGTCCCTATGTCGCAAAAATCAATAAAAACCACCAATTGTTTAAAAACAGCGGTGCGCAAACGGGGGGGGGGGGGCGCGGGGTTTACAGAGGCCGCGCGCTTCCGAAGGCACTTAAATTAAGTGGGGGGGAGCTGCGGGGCCTCTGTAAACCTTTACTTACCTAGGCTCCGGCGGCTTCCTTCCTGCGTCGCCATGGCAACGCGTCATGTGTGAAGTCACGTTGTATGGCAACGTGACGTCATGACGCCGGAGCCAACAGGTATGGGGGATTGGGGGGGGGGGGCACGGGGAGGAGTGAGGGGACCGCCGGCAGGGGGGCGCAGGGAAAAAAGTTTGCGCCCTCCTGGTTGAAACCAAATGTGTATGGTTTTTAAGATACATATCAAAACTATACAATATTCTGAAACATTTGCAAAAGATGAAAATAAAATAACCATTCACTAAAATGAGGGGGGGAAAATTGTGGCTTACAGTATGTTCTTTTTCTAGCACTGTTCATTTAAAGAAAAAAAGTAGCAAGGGATAACTTTAAACCTACATATTTAACGAAAAGACATACAGTACATTATTACAACATACTTTGCAAATTTCACAGTGGGTGGCATTTCGAGGCACAATCCTGTGTGAAACTGAATCTGGAAAATCTTCATTGATGTCATCTAATAACAAAGTAAGAAGAAAAAAAAAGTATATAGGATTTTCTTTATATATCTATACAAAAATACCTAGCATATTAAGCAGAAATGATACATTCATTATTTCTAACAGTAAGAAAAATACAAAGCAAAGAACGTTCTTGCTTTAGTTTAACAGATACAGAACAGGTACACGACTGAGGAACAATGTTCATAGCACTGTTTTTTTGTTTTAATATTCAGCATTTAGGGCAGGCCTGCACAACTCGTAAAGTGAAAAAGGGCCGAACTGCTCCAAGGAAAAAAAATTGGGATGCACGGGTAAAATCCTCATCATCACCATCTCTCCTCCAGCACCTCATATCCTCATATCTCCCCCAGCACCCCTCATATCATCGTATATCTCCCAGCACCCCTATCACCTCAATATCTCCCGAAGCCCACCTATCAACCTTTGCGATACCCCATCTATCTCTCATAACCCATCTCTCCCCATCACCCACTCACATAATATCCCCTCCCACATCAAACACACAATACCCCCTGCACAGCACAACATCACACCACACCTGCATCTCACATCCCTCTCCCCCTTGAACCTCACATCCCTCTCCCCGACCTCACATCACTCTCCCCATGCCCCTCACATCACTCTCCCCCCTTGCACCTCACATCACTCCCCCTTGCCCTCACATCACTCCCCACTTGCCACCTCAAATCACCCCCTTGCACCTCAAATCACCCATGCACGTCAAATCACCCCCATGCACCTCGAATCACCAACCCTTTGCACTCCAATCACCCCCCTTGCACTCAAATCACCCCCTTGCACCTCAAATCCCCCTCTTGCAACTCAAATCACCCCCTTGCACCTCAAATAACCTTGAAATCACCCCTTGCACCCTAATGACCCCATGTACCTCCAATCACCTCCTGCACCTCCAATCACCCCCTGCACCTCCCATCACCCTCCCCTCATGCACCTCACCTCACCCATCACCCTCTCCCCCCCCTGCACCTCCCATCACCTCCCCCCTGCACCTCACATCACCCATTATCCTCTCCCCCCTGCACCTCACATCACCCACAGGGCCACCAACAGAAATCATGGGGCCTGGGACAAATGAAAGGAGCAGGCCCCCCAAACCATAGCGCACCCCCCCCGAACCCATAGCGCACCTACCACGTAAATATCTTTTAGCGTGCAACTTTACTTAACTGTTATCTTATTGCGTACAGAAAAAACATTACAATGAAACCTGTTTATTTTTTATTTCAACAAAAGACATTTTGACTGCCGGCCTGGTGGGTGAGTGGGTGGGTGAATGGCGGTGGGGGGGGTGGTCGGTGGTGGTGGAGGAGGTGGGGGTGGGGGCGGGATGGTGGGAGACGGTGACTGGGTGGGAGACGGTGACTGTGGGTGGGAGACGGTGACGGGGTGGGGGCGGGCTGCAGGGAGGCTGGTACTTCCCTCCGTCCCACGTTGGGAGAGAAGGGGGGGGAGCGGGCCCGAGGAGGAGCTTGCTGTTACTTCCCCTTCCATCTCATGTGGGAGCAAGGGGGGAGGGAGAGGGCCCTGCGTATGCGACGGGACCCGCGGGGAATCGCCGCCATTTTTTTTTAACTTTTTTTTTTAAAATTTATTTAATTAACTGGCGCCCGGCCGGAGCATCGCGGGCCGCACAAAGAGGCCAGGCCAGACGGGCCGTATGTGTGCAAGCCTGATTTAGGGCCATATTTACGAAGTGTGCAGCTCAATAAGACACTTACAGTACGGCTTAGAATATGGCCCCCTACAGCAAATTCAAGAGTAATAGGCTGTACTCCAGCATGGAAGGTGTCTATAGAGTACATGGTTTAGTAAACATGGCCTTTATGGCCTATTCACTTGAACGAGCCATAAAGGTATATTCCAGCACAGAAGGTGAAATCTCTTATTTGACTATGTAATAGCAAGTATAGTCTATCTTATGATATATGGTCCGAGGTACCAAAAGTCACATAAAAGATTTCCAATAATACACGAACTTTTTTTTTACCCCTTGGAGCACATATTATACAAACCAAAAAGTGTATAAAGGACAGTACAATATAACAAAAAGTGCAACAAAAAAAAAAGTAAATGTGAACATACACAAAAATAAACCCAGTGATTACTGCAAATACTAAAAGGCAAAATGTGATAAAATTAATGATAATAGTACAATTAATCACATATATTGAAATAAAATATTGTGAGAAATATCATTCATATACATTGGAATCCGCGCTCGTATTGTCCTGTGTGTGTATATTTTATGTTACCGACAACCCCATGCAGCTGTCGGCAGGAGTCCTTCAAAATCTCTTATGTGAGATCTCTCAAAGGAGGACTAACAAAACAACCAAAAGAAAAAAAGCAGACAGGACACCGAGGGTGTTTGAATGAATATCTTTAGTACAAATTCAACCAAAGTTGGACCACATTCATAAAAACAACATATCAGAGAAAACAAATACACTTAAAAATAATATAAAATCCACTATACCAAAATATAAAGAATAAAACTTACAATAAGTAACTGTGTATGCAGACCGGGTAGTTAGAGATGGACTGCTGAAGATAACCGCTGATGTTAAGGCCTGGACAGCGATCTTCATCAGCTGTTGGAACACCAACTCGAACTTCCCGGTTCAGCAACACCAACCAATGAAAAGATGCGTTGAGACACCTCTAGTGACCTCTACACATTTCACACCTCATGCTTCAACAGGGGTTCACATTCAGAGGTTGCCTGCATGTATTAAAGAGCCCCTTGATCCAATCACAATGCTTCACGAAAATTTGAACGCATTTAAAACGCAATTCATTATATGGTGCATCAACAAAGAATGATACAGCTGGTACAGTGCCCAATGTCTAAAGCCTGGGTGGTTAATGACCCACCAAACTCAAACAGGTTGCAAAATGTAAAATACTACAGCTGAACCCCAATATAACGTGATCCGTTACAACGCGAATCCGCTTATAACGCGATGCAAGCGTGGCTCCCAATTTTCGTATTCATGAATACTTTACAACACTATTATTGGTATCTTAAATACTTTATTGTACAATGCATACAATTGTACATTATTTCTAACGCGATCCGCTTATAACGCAATGTGATTCTTTGGACCCCAAGCACAGCGTTATAAGGGGGCTGAGCTGTACTATGTGCAATACTTGGAAATACCAATAATTATACTATGAATAAATCTGCAATAAATTTACCTAAACTAACAATACTAATATATTGCTAATTTTATTGTGCAATATATATTAAATACTTATATCAAAATAAAGGACAATGCAAGTGCGAAACGCATAGAGGTCACGTGAGGTTGCTCAGCGGGTCTTTCCATTGGTTGGTATTGCTGAACCGGGAAGTTCGAGTTGGCATACCAACAGCTGTTGAAAATAGCGGTCAGGGCTTTAACATCAGCGGTTGACTTCAGCAGTGCATCACTAACTACCTGGTCTGCATACACAGTTACTTATTGTAAAAAAATTCCTCTGTATTTTGGTATTTTTCTCTGCTATGTTGAATTTATAATTGTGGTCCATGTTCAGTGGACTTTTTACAAAAGATATTCATTCAAACTGACCACCAGTGTGCTGCCTGCTTTTTTCTTTTTATTGTGAGAAAAAGATTTATGTACAGTAGCAGCTCAAAACCCTTAGGCTGTGATTATACACAAAACCACCCTGTCAGGAATCGGCGTTCTCCTCGCTTCCTACACAAAGCACTCCCTCTCCGCAGGGAGTCCCTGGACACACAAAACAATCCTGCCTTACCGGCCTCCGCGGCTCCTCGCCCCTGCCGCCGTCGCGGGATCACTCCCCTCGGCGATTCCTCTGCTCAGCGCCGGGCGCGCCCACGCACTCCTACACGCACGTTAGCCCCAGACGTTATGTGCATACATTCTCAGCTTACAGAGCACACGCCTAACAGAGCACTTTTAACCACTGCTTCTGCAGTGAAGCGTCGCCCCCAAGCATCACACAGTTCAATGCAAATCAATGATTACACTCAGCGGGGCTGTAACACCTCTCTCCTATCAGGGAGGACTCCTTGCAGTCCTCCAGGCCTGCCCCCTTTTCCCATTGGCCTGCCCAGCTTTATTATGCCTGTGCTTCCCATCACTCGTCGCTCGACATAGTTCTGTATGGAAGCATTTGACTATTCTCTCAGTGACTCCTCAGGTATTGACGCGGATTGGACGACTACCCCCTCTGGCTCTCGACTTTGGCTCTACTTGGACTTCGTGACTTCTGGCATCCCTGATCTTGGCAACGGCAATAACTACTCCTTCTCTACTACCGGTACCGGCAAGTATTGTCTTCACTACTATACCTGGCCTGGCAACAATAACACCACACTCCGGACACGCTCCCTTTGCTGCGGGTGCGTGTATCCCTACGTCCCACCTCAGCACAGGGGACGGGTCTGGTCTGCGGGCAGCACCGGCGTAACACACCCGTGGTGTTGCCGGTAGCGACACCGCGCGTTGCAAAAATAAGTTTAATAACGTGAAACTGTATATACCAAATGCAGCTGACTACCCACTTACTACTGCAATGCGGGCGACAGTTGAAGCTGTTTAAAAATTTGCTTTCTGGTTGCGACTGCCGCGTCATGTGACCGTCTAATAAAAAATCCTATTTTGGCCTTGTACCGCGTGCGCAGTAGCATGTGCACGTCGCTCTGCGACGTCGCTATTGTGACGTCACAGATGTGCGCATGCGCCCTGCAGTTCGGCTGTATAATCGCATCCTTTTGAAGAACCGTTCCAAAGGTTCTTCTATTTGCATATAAGTCTTCAGAGATGAGGGGAGTGCCTGTTCACATCCAAAAAGAGAAGTATGGGAGATAATGGTGTGATGCGTTCTTACAGTTACTGATCCAAGTGGTAGGCATATGTAATCGCATTGTCAAATCGCATTGTCAATCACAAAAGCAGAGACATATTCTCTCTGATAGGAGTCTGTGCTTTGTCTATGGTGACGATGGATCAATGACCCCGTGGGGTAATCAGGTTTCAGTGGTTGAGGTTAATCTCGGGTAATAGAATAACAGTCAATAGTGCAAATTGTCTTCACACATTTTATAAAGATATAAAAACATTGAAATGTGCACTCACACTGCCCATCGATCAAGCAAATGCAAAGAGATGTGCATGAGTGGAGGAGTATGTAGTCCCGCTGTCACCGTTGTAGCTTCTCACACCGTTGGATACTCTAGTATGTGCATTTGGAGCCACGTTGTGATCTGCTTACCCTCTGGGTCTCAGGGCAACCAATGGCGTTATGTTTCATCGTGTGTGTCTCGCCGTCTTGTCACAATGCACCACCTGCTCGAATCACTAAGCGTTTTGTCTGGATGGGCTTCTTCAGGATTATATCCATAGGTCTAAATCAGGCCTGCACAACTCGTAAAGCGAGAAGGGCCGAACTGCTCCAAGGAAAAAAAATTTGGGCCGCACGGGTAAAATCATCATCATCATCATCATCATCTCTCCTCCAGCACCTCTCATCATCATCATCCTCATATATCTCCCCCAGCAACCCTCATCATCATCCTCATATCTCCCCCAGAACCCCTCACTATCAACCTTTGCGATACTCCCCATCTATCTCTCATGCCCCCATCTCTCCCCCTCACCCACACATAATACTCCCTCTCCACATCAAACACACAATACCCCCCTGCACACCACACACATCCCCCCCCTGCACCTCACATCACTCTCCCCCCTGCACCTCCCACATCACTCTCCCCCCTGCACCTCCCACATCACTCTCCCCC
>WSYH01001921.1:72210-101691 GCA_036426205.1 Ascaphus truei
CCGCCCTCCACTCACTCTCCCCCCTGCAGGCCTCCCATCACTCTCCCCCCTGCACCCTCCCCACATCACTCTCCGTCACTCCTCCCCGCAACCTCCCACATCACCTCTCCCCCCTGTCACTCCCCATCACTCTCCCGGGGCCCTGCCACCTCCCACAGTCCGCACTCTCACCCCCTCGCGGGCCTCCCACATTACTCTCCCCCCTGCACCTGCCCACATCACTCACTCCTCCCCTGCCCCCCCACATCACTCTCCACCGCCCTGCACCTCCCATTGCACTCTCCCCCCTGCACCTCCCACATACACTCCCGCCTCCCTCCCCGCACTGGCTCCCACGATCTCGGGCGCTGGGCCGGCCTGCCCGAGTCCCACATCAACCTCTCCCCCTGCCGCGCTCCCACATCATTCTCCCCCCCTGCCCTCCCACATCACGTCTCCCCTGCACCTCCCCATCACTCGCCCCGCCCTGCAACCTCCACACATCACTCTCGCCCTCCCGCGCACCTCCCCATCACTCTCCCCCCCCTGCCCTCCCCACTCACTCTCCCTCCCCCTGCACCCCCAGGCATCACCCCCCCCTGCACCTCCCACATCACCCTCTCCCCGCCCTTGCCCCCCCACATGCACCTCCCCACCCAGTCAAGCCCCTGCACTTCCCCCACTCGTCACCTCCCCCGCACACCACTCACTCTCCCCCCCTGCACCTCCCACAATCTTCTCCACACCCACCCGTGCACCTCCCACATCACTCTCCTCCCTGCACCCAACACACTCCCCACTCCCCCCTGCAACCTCCCACCACACCTCCCCTGCACCTCCAATCACATCCCCCTGCACCTCACAATCACCCCCTGCACCTCCACATCACACACCCCTGCACCTCCAATCACCCCCCTGCACCTCCAATCACTGCACCTCACCCCCCCTGCACCTCAAACAGACCTCATGCACCTCCATCACTGCACCTACACCCCCCCCTGCACAACTCACACCTCCAAGCACCTCCAATCATCCCCCCTGCACCTCCCAATCACCCCCCCTGCACCCACATCACCCCCCTGCAACCCCTCACCCCCTACCTACATCACCCCCCTGCACCTCCAATCACGACCATCACACCCCTGCACTCCAGTCACTGCACCAACCTCCCCTGCACTCATCACCACTCATATGCACCTCCATCACCCCACTGCACCGCCAATCACACCCCCTGCACCTCCATATCACGCCCCTCCTCCAACCTCCAACTGCACACCCTAATCACCTGCAACCTCCACTGCACCTCATCGCCTCACCTGACCTCATCACCTCAATGTGGCACCTCCATCACCCCCCCTGCGACCTCCAATCACCCCCCCTGCACCTCCCAATTCCCAACCCACCTGCACCTCCACCACCCTCATGCTCCTCAGGCCTCAATGCAAACCCCCCTTCACCTCACATCACCCCCCGCACATATCCACGTTGGGATCGGGAGGAGCGCCGCAAAGTCTCAGCTGCTGTGGACTTCCCGCTCCGACCCACGTTGGCGGGGGGGGGTGGAGGGGGTAGTGGGAGGGGAGCAGGCCGGCGGCTTGCTCATTTCACGCGCGTGACCGCGGGGAATCGCCCACAGCCATTATTTCTTTTTTTAAAGTTGTTTTTTTTTTTAAATCTCACCGCGGGCCGCAGAGAGTGCCGGCGGTCACGCATGTGGCCCGCGGGCCGTATGTTGTGCAGTGCCTGTTCTAAATACTGACTGACTATTTAATCCATATTTTAACTTGTTCATTGTAATCACTCATTCCTAATCTGCAGGGTTGACATTTCCAATTAAATTCAGAAGGTCTAACATGACTCCCAATTTAAAGATATATGCATAATATATTATTATATGCATTTACTACAAGTTCATAAACGATATCACAAATAATATACAGAAAATAATCAAGAATTTATGGCAGCTGATTCATTACTTTTTTTTTTTTTTAAATCTCATCGCGGGCCGCAGAGAGAGGCCAGGCGGGCCGCATGTGGCCCGCGGGCCGTATGTTGTGCAGGCCTGGTCTAAATACTGCTACTATTTATACCTATTTTAATTGTTCAATTTGTAATCACTTCCTAATCTGCAGGGTTACATTTCCAATTAAATCAGATCTAACATGACTCTCCAATTTAAAGATATAGATATATATTATATATGCAATTTATACAAGTTCATAAAAGATATCACAAATAATAATACAAAAATAATTCAAAGAATTTATGGCACTGATTCATTACTACATCATACTGTATATAACATATATATCTCTGAGACAACTAAATGACATTCTGCAAATATATTAGATAAATGGAGATTGGAATACATAAAAATTGCAAAAAAAAGATTTTTAGATTATAACAAAATATACAAAAACTGCAACAATATGTGTCATATCCCTAGCAGTCGCTGGGACCACAGACTACATAAATTGGGATAAATACAAATGGCAGCCTTAACCAACATGGTTTTTATATTTCTAGCAAAAAGATACCAAAAACACAAAAATAAGGGCCATATCTCTAGCTTTCACTGTACTTTTATAATATATTTTATTTTTCAAGTATCAACAGTGAAAGCTTGGGAGATGGCCATTCCATTTCTTGATATACTTTTGCTATCAATATAAAAATCACATTGGGATAAATAAAAATGGCAACCAAAAGCACTCTTCATTTAACATATTTGCATAATGTCATGTAGTCAATGGTCCAAGTCTTGGACTCCAAGAGACCGCTAGGCATTTGGCCCTTCTATTTTTCCCCAATATAAAATTATATATTTTTTGGTTGCCATTTTAATTCTCCAAATTTCCATTTAGCTAAAATATTTGAAAAATGTAATGCATATTGTGTTATCAGGATTAATATATATTACCTATGATGCCTTAATGAATCAGTGACCATGCTTTATGTTTGAATTATTTTTGGATAATTATTTACTGTATGATATTGGGTGTATTTTTTATGAATTGGTATAAATGGCATAAATATATATATATACATTCATTATATGTATATATGTGTGTATATGTATATACTGTGTGTGTGTGTGTGTGTGTGTATATGTGTACACACACATATACAGTGGTCGACAAATCACCAAAAAATCTACTCGCCACCTAGTCCCGCCCCAACCCCGCACCTGCCCCCAACCCCGCCTTAGTCTCGCCCCCAGGCCCGCTTTAAAAAAAAAAAATCCTAGTAAGAACAACATTTGTTTTTGACATAAGTTTATTTATTGTATTACATTATACTACAATTAGTCCTGGTTACGCGCGCGTGTGTGTGTACTGTATGTGTGTGTAAATGTCGGATTTACACAAAAAAGCCAGATGTGAATGACTAATTTCCTGCATCCTTTATCCAGTGAAAAAAAGTGAAAAAAACTAACAATAGCGCTCTAAACACACCCTAAATGTGACAATATACAATTCAACCACATATGTGTAAATAATAAAGCAATGTGATAATAATAATAAAGTGTTCTAAAGAAAAAATTAAGAAACTTAGAAACAAACTGCAACCCTTGATAAAGACTGTTCCACTCGTCTTGCACCAGGTGATCTTCCAACAAATCAGGGGAGCTCGTCTCGTAGTTATGAAATAAAGAAACACTACATAGTGTAATACTGTTGTGAATAAATTTGTGCAAACAAAGCTCAAAAGTGACTACTCACAATAAAGTAGACAAATTCAGGCAGTCATCCAACTTAAGGGGTGGATGTTCCCTGTGTATACAGCAGCCACCAGCCCCCAACCTCCAAGGAGAAAAAAAGAAGAAAAGAGACCATATAGTGCAGATGGTATTTAGTATTAAATGGGGATTAAAAAAATGCAGGCTTACACTTCATATGATCGAGGTAGGCAGTATGATATTATAGGTAGTGGGTGCTCATCTGGTCGCGATCCTTTTGAGTTCCTCACTATCCTCTGCTCCACCGCAATACTCTCGCGTCCACGCCAGGCACTCCCGTTGCGTCACTTCCGGTTGTTTGGCGAACTTCCGGATCTGATGGCAGGGGTGGACCTCCGTTGTTCTTCCTCTTCGGTATGGGCTGAAACACTCTACATGTTTCGCCGTTGTTACGGCTTCATCAGGAGTGTCTGTTGGCTGCTAAACTGGGTATTAAATACTCTAAGGCCCTCCCTCTCTGTAACATTCTATTGGCCAAACAATTATGACTCACAGGCAAACAGAGATAGTGGGCGTTGATTAGGTGCATACACCTCCATTCATTTAAAAAGGGGCATTGTTTACATACATTTTGCCTAAATCGGCACATATAATAAAAACAACCTCTTTTTATGATTCCAAAAGGAGGTGCAATTTATACAAATAATAGCCTAATGTGGCATATAAAAACAGCATAATAAATTATATAAAATTTATAAAATTGTTAAAATAATAAAAACGCAAACCTAAATCTAACTTTATTTTTAACTTCATTAACGACGATAGTGGTATTTCTCAAAAAAAGGAGACATAAAAGAAAACATAATTAATAATTAATATAATGTCACACATAATGTATATTTATAACATCATAAGAAATCTTTATATATCAATCCTTAAAGAAACACTCCCAATTCAATATCCATATTGAGCCCTCCTGGAGTTAGGTTTTTCAATGTGAAAATCCAATAGGTTTCTCTTTTTGTTAACTGGACATTGCGATCCCCTCCCCTCCAATGGGGTGAGACTTTTTCAAGGACCGTAAATGTTAACCCTGTGGGATTTCCTTGATGGTACTTAATGAAATGTTCTGACAGGAGATGTGTATTAACCCCCCGCCTGATGTTTCCTACGTGTTCTAAAATTCTAATTCGTCCATCTCTTGAGGTTTTCCCTATGTACTGTAATCCACAGGGACATGTGATCATGTAAATTACATGGTCAGTTCTACAGGTGACATGTTGTTCTATATGGTATTTTTCTTTTGTCACATGGGAAGTAAATGTGAATTTCTCCATTGTCCTGTGTTTACAAGCTTTGCAAATTGTACATCCATAAAAACCTTTAACTTTAGGTAACCAATTGTTTTCTATGTTTTCTTTTACTTTAGGTAGCGAGCTGGGAGCCAAAAGATTCTTCAAGCTATTGGCCTTTCAGAATATAACTGTAGGCACTTCAGGAACTATGTTACCTAATAGCGCATCATTCCGAATAATGTGTCAATGTTTTCTTATGATGTTGGCAATTTTATATGAATCTCTGTTAAAATTTGTCAAAAAAGAAAAACTGAATTTATCCTTATTGTTTTTATTAGATGTTTTTTCAATATTCCTGTCTGTGTATAATAAATTTTCCCTATTGAGGTTTCGTGCTTTTGTCAAGGCTGTTTTTAAATTGCTCGGATTGTACTTTCTATCCAAGAATCTATTTTCCAATATTTTGGATTGTTCCTCAAAGATATTTAAATCTGTGCAGTTACGTCTTACTCTTCTAAACTGGCCATATGGCACATTGCTTAGCCAACTTGAATGGTGACAGCTAGAGGGCAGGATGTAATTGTTACCGTCAACCTCCTTATAGAAAGTTTTAGTTTCTTATCCTCAATTTTATCTTTTGAGTTATCTCTATTCTGATTACTTTTTTGAAAATTCTTTTGAAAATTAAGTCTCTTAATGGGTTTTCTAGGTGGTCCATTAATATAGACTTCCTTATCCCTTTTATATTTATTTACTTTATTTGTAATGAGTTATTTTGTTTGGAGAGGTGAAGAAGCAGGTCTTCTGAAATTTATTGACTATATCAATGACAATGATTCTAACTGAAAATTCACGTGTAATTTTAGTAGACAGTCTGTCAACTTCCTTGACCTGACCATTTTTGTGGAAAAAGGATGTTTGAAAACGAAAACTTTCTATAAGGAGGTTGACCGTAACAATTACATCCTACCCTCTAGCTGTAACCATGTGTGTGTGTTGCTCTCTCTCTCTGTGTGTGTGTTGTTCTCTCTGTGTGTGTGTGTGTTGCTCTCTCTCTCTGTGTGTGTTGCTCTCTCTCTCTGCGTGTCTCTCTCTCTCTCGCTCACTCTGTGTGGCTCTCTCTCTCTGTGTGTGTGTGTCTCTCTCTCTCTCTGTGTGTTGCTCTCTCTGTGTGTGTGTGTCGCTCTCTCTCTCTCTGTGTGTGTGTGTGTTGCTCTCTCTGTGTGTGTGTGTCGCTCTCTCTCTCTCTCTATGTCGCTCTCTGTGTGTGTGGCTCTCTCTGTGTGTGTGTGTGTGTCGCTCTGTGTGTGTGTGTGTCGCTCTCTCTATGTGTGTGTCGCTCTCTGTGTGTGTGTGTCGCTCTCTCTCCCTCTGTGTGTCGCTCTCTCTCCCTCTGTGTGTCGCTCTCTCTGTGTCTCTCTGTGTCGCTCTCTCTCTCTCTGTGTCGCTCTCTGTGTGTCGCTCTCTCTATGTCGCTCTCTCTCTGTCGCTCTCTCTGTGTCGCTCTCTCTCTCTGTGTGTGTGTGTCGCTCTCTCTGTGTGTGTGTCGCTCTCTGTGTGCGTGTCGCTCTCTCTGTGTGCGTGTCGCTCTCTCTGTGTGCGTGTCGCTCTCTGTGTGCGTGTCGCTCTGTGTGTGTGTGTGTGTGTGTGTGTGTGTGTCGCTCTCTCTCTCTGTGTGTGTGTGTCGCTCTCTGTGTCGCTCTCTCTCTCTGTGTCGCTCTCTCTCTCTCTCTCCGTGTGTGTGTCGCTCTCTCTCTCTCTCACTGTGTGTCGCTCTGACCCACACTCTCTCTGTCTCACACTCTGGACCTGGATATCTTATTTACCCTATATATCTTAACTGCCCTATACCTACACCGAAATAACCTATCATGCTTTCTTCCAGATCTGACTTAAGTTTCACACGGGAGACATCGGAATCCGCCCCTAACCCAGAAGACAGATAGGGAACACCTCCCCTTCAACATATAATATTGCAGGAATGAGGTACCTGTACATTGAGGGACTGCGGATCAGGTAAGATCCCAGGCGGGATCGCTCCTTTAGATATTGTGAAGCGGGGGCATCCAGACACTGGTTAAGGGGTGCAGGAAACTAGTCATTCACATCTGGCTTTTTTTTTTCTAGATCCAACATTTACACACACACCCACGTAACAAGGACTAATTGTAGTATAATGTAATACAATAAATAAACTTATGTCAAAAATGAATGTTGTTCTCACTAGGAATTTTTTCAATTTATTTAATTTTTTTAAAGCGGGGTTGGGGGGGGGACTAGGGCGGGGTTGGGGGGGGGACTAGGGCGGGGTTGGGGGCGGGACTAGGGCGGGAGTAGGGGCGGGACTATATATATATATATAATCAAATAATAAATAGATGATACCGTTCTGTGGCTAACGAAATGCTTTTATTTGTGCGAGCTTTCGAGATACACTGATCTCTTCTTCCGGCGATGTTACAATGAATGTAGCAAAAGGTATACTTAAAAACAGTGTCTCTTGGAATGTTATCTGTGCTGTTCCTTCCCCCGGTGTGGATGTATTTTATGGCAAGAGGTGTCAAAAGGTTACTGAAAGCAAGTGAAGAAAGAGTGTGTATGTGTAACAGTGTGAATAAAAATGAATGGAGAGCCCACAGTACTTTACACAAGGTGTGTGTGGAGTGGGAGTCTATATAAATGGTATGGGTGGGTGTGGAAATGTGAGAGTTTGTAGCACAACTAAAAGTGTGTGTGGATACTTAGTGGTCCCTATTGGTGTATAGGGATGGAAAAACAAGGAGTATTAGTATGTGTGAGAGACAGCTGTGTGTGCATACATATAGCACAGTATGTACAGTACAGACATGGCCTTTAGCGCTTATGGGACGAGAGTTCACTACTGTCAGTAATGACTCATAAAATTTCGATCTCTGTTTAGGCCACTGCTAAGTGTCCCGAACAGTTGCATAAATTTATATTCATGCAACCGTCTCTCTTTCGGGGTTTTAAGATTACCTTTGAGTATGGCAACCCTCAGATCGTTCATCTTATGGCCAGAGTCAGAGAAATGTTCGCCAACAGGACTGTCTCTTGTACCGCGTGTGATGCTGTGGCGATGCAGGTTCATTCTCTTGTTTAGCCCCTGCCCTGTCTCACCTATGTAGTAGCAGACCCCTGGGCATTTCATGCACATGATGAGGAACACGACAGGTGAACCTTCTTCTGATTTTGTATTCCCGATTCCTGTGTGGTATTTGTATTCCCGATTCCTGTGTGGTATTTGTATTGTGTCCGCTGTGTAGAGCATTGCGCAGGTTTTGCATCTTGGTTCCTGGCATGGTTTTGTCCCGCATTCAGTTGTACTGATACCTCTACGTGTGTGTGTGTGTGTGTGTGTGTGTGCAAATATAGCTGTATGCTCATCTGCATGTCTTAGGCAGGTCTGCAACCCCGCCTTTCCCCATTATCACCCAGCATACAGCACTTCCACCGCAGCAAGGGATTCTGGGAAATGACATGCAAATGAGCACACAGTGTCACTTTTTGCCTCAATAACCATTTTTAACATGGTTCCCTATAGGCATATATATATATATATATATATATATATATATATATATATTTCTGTTAACCACAGAAAAAGGAAAGATGAACACTGGATTGAAAATATATTATAACTAAGGTAAGAGGCAGTCTCTAATGGATATTGCCCTGATAAGAACTCTAGTAATAATGACACATGTTTTTGAGTTGTTGCTGCAAACGCTAGACTTACAAAGTGCATCATTCAGTTAGTTCGCAGAACAATAGGTACAGAGACATTTTGTATGTCAACAGAAACTACTGCAGCTATCTTAATGACATTATAGACGTCATAGGGAATTTTGAAGAGCCATTTACATAGCTTCTTATCTAAAGGACTTAGAACCTTTTTGTCCAAGAATAATTAGGTTGTTATTTATTGTGTTTGCCATTTATCAAAGGCTACATATTTCTAGCTAAGTTGCTACATTTCTTGATGAATTAAGCCTCCACGGCCATCAGGAAACTATCCATTTAAATCAGGCTACAAAAACAACATCTAATCGTTGTCCACACTAGATAATGGAGCTATCTTAATAGGCATAATAGGCAATGGCAGCTATATCTTCCTAGCAAGTTCAACATCCAAATATACTACTATGCAAAATTAGGGGTTGAAATGCGCCTTTTCAATGCTACTTATATCACTCTGGTTTATAAACAACAATTCTCTTTTTCCAGCTCAATAGATTTGAATTTAGGAGACCTCTTTGTCTCGAAGTGTAATGAGCAGTCTTTGAGAGCCATCTAATGCATATGTGAAATACTAGAAGCTGTGAATTTCCAGCACAGCCATGCAATGCCTTTACCATGAGTAAAATAACTCTGATTGTTATCAGAAGATTGCTATTTGAATGAGGCTAGGCAACATAACATTTGATCATTGTGCATACTCGGGATTTGAGTTACTTAATTTATAGAAATACAATAGGCAAGACTAGCTATTTCAAAACAATACAATATTATTAGGTCATATGTATTACTGTTGTGAAGCGCTATGTACGTGGATGGTGCTATATAAATAAAGATATACATATGTACAAGATGGCAGGGTTGCCACACTAACATCGAGCCCATTATTTAATTTCAAATATGATCATTTGTCTTTCCAGACCAACAGACGTATCGGTGAGGTAACTACCGGGGTATGCGTTATCAGTCTCCTAGATTTACACTGTAGTAAATCTGAGACCGTTTAAAATTACCATCAGCCTATCATTGTATCTAATTATTTGTGTAGAAATTATGTATTTCTCGTTTATGCCACCTACTCTTCCCCCCCCCCCTCACCCCCAGATATATTTATATAGGTTTTAGTGGTTTCTAGGTTTCACCTATCATTTTAGTAGCCTATATTCAATACAAGTTTAGGTTTTATCATCTGTTTGATTTGTTCATATCAGGTCAATATCCCATATAGACTTCTTTACTTATATGTGTGTATCATATTTCGATTTTATGGTTTATTTTTTTTGCGGTTAGTATTTATAATGTTACAACCCGAAGTGTGACACCTCCCATTCAACCCCCCCCCCCCCCCCCCCAACACACACACACACAAATTCCTCTACACAATCCCACCTCTCCACAATAATTACCCCCCTCCCCAATACGCCCCAGAATACGAACAGCACTCCCCCCCCCTTCCCCCAAGTATAAACACACACACCTTGGGGGCATCTTGGCCCCCTGTTGCCTCTGCTCTCCCCATCTGCTGCAGGCATCCTCTCTCCCACACCGGGCCACTGTCTCCTGGCGGAGAGGCACCTGGTGTGAGAGAAAGAGGCCCCCAGCAGCTGGGGAGAGCATGGGTCTGGCAACAACAAGAGACCCGACAGCAGGACACTTGTCCTGGCTCCCTCCTGTCGGCGGCCCTGTCTGTCTGTACAAATATGTTTTGCTGTCCTAAAGGATGTTATCAGTATAAGGCCTGGGACATAGTAAATTGAAGCTCGCTGAGGCGCGCTCCTGCTCTGCTTCGCCTGCTGAAAAATGTGCTTTTTTCTGTCCTTGCAGGCGAGGCAGTGAGCGCGCTCTGGGGGCGGAGGCGGAGCAGAGGCATAGCGGAGGCGTGTCAGGAGGCGGGGCTAGTCCCCCGCTCCCATTGGATGGGAGCGGTCACGTGACCGCTCCTCCGCTTCCCCGAGCGGCAAATTTGAAACTTGCCTGTCATGGCAAAGTTTCAGAGCCTCAGCACGCATCAGCACGCAGGCGGAAGGGGAAACTATAGCCGCGCTGATGACAGATGCAGGGGGTTTGTGCATCTGCTCAGCGCGGCTCAGCCCGCCTCAGCGAGCTTGAATTTACTATGTCCCAGGCCTAAGATTTTAAATAATTTGTTTTTACTGAAAGAAGCATTTTGCAGACAGTCTAGTGCAGAAAAATAGGAAGAATTATATAAACAAAAACATTTAAACCATTTGGAATTTTCTTCTTTTTTTTTTGTGGTAAATTTGCCGCAATATTTGCCTCAGTAGGTACTTTGATAAAAAAAAAAAAAAAATGAAAATAAATAAGGCTTCCATAGGGCGTATTAATAAATACCTAGTATATGTAGAAAGTAATAATTTATTTAGTTCTAAATGGTCTATTGTGTATGGTACAGCTTTAGTCAGGTGGATTAGACTCTATGAATTCAGGTAGTAGAAACATGGATTTGAAATGTTCCCACTGGTAGCTTTGTCACTGCTGACGGCAGATGTTATGCTGTTGATGTAACTAGGCAGCTTGCGTGCCAACTTAAGTCCTTTATTAAACTTTTATTACATCTTACTTGGTCCATGGCAATTTGACAGTAAATAACATTGATGTACTTCCTCAGTTGAAGCACCAGGACCTCAAAATAACAAACAAATACTGTAGTGTGTGACACGTTTTGGGGTTCCGTGCTCTTCATATTGGCTTAGCCCTGGGGGTGGTTGTCTGTATGGTTATTAGTAAGCAAATACAGTTAAAAAGTAAAAACCCAAATTAGATACCTACCCAGCCATGGTGTCCTTATCGTATGTTTACATTTCTTTTACATAACAATATAATGAACCTCATACCCAAGATGGAGGAAAGCAGTAGAGTAGTAATGCCTTATTCCGCGCTCGTGGGGGCGTTGCTGTGTGCGTGCGCACTTTCAGGACTCTTACCTGATTTGCTATTGCAGTTCCTCAAGTGCCCGCGGCGCTGCGTGTGTCGGTGCTGCTACATTTTGCAGTGACAAGTCAATTTGAGATTTCTGGCTGCAGTCGCGTGACGTCGGCGTCGCGTGATGCGTCCGTGACACGTTTGCCATGCCCCCGTTCGCCTCCCCAATCTCCTGCAGCCTAGTGCACACATCGCTGGGGCTGCAGGATTGTGCGCGGTGGCACGCACGGTAGCCCGCGCCGCCACCATGAGCTCGGCCTTAGAAGTTTGTGAATCAATTTTAAATCGTACGGTCGGCTCCTGTTTACTTTAGGCAAGTCACGTTCACTTTCCGGCATCACAAATCAGGGCATGAGCTCTACGTGGTAGGGACTTGTGCCTGACATTTTTGTACCGAACAGCATTTCAGTTGGAGTAAGAAAAACAATTGGTTTAATATCATTGGATGAAAGTTTCTTATGTGAACTGGTCAATTACCACCCACCTCCAAGTCATATTGTTTTGGGGGTCATTTGGCTTTTACCAATGATTAAGTGTGTAATATATCTTTTATATAAGTGTGTGTGTGTATGTGTGTGTATATATATATATATATATATATATATATATATATATATATATATATATATAGTGGTTGACAAATGCTCATCTGCATGTCTTAGGCAGGTCTGCAACCCCGCCTTTCCCCATTATCACCCAGCATACAGCACTTCCACTGCAGCAAGGGATTCTGGGAAATGACATGCAAATGAGCACACAGTGTCACTTTTTGCCTCAATAACCATTTTTAACATGGTTCCCTATAGGCATATATATATATATATATATATATATATATATATATATATACATACAGTACATACACATACATATACACACACATATATATATACACATACAAAAAAGAAACAAATGGCGCCAACCTGTACCCCTGATGAAGTCTTTCGAGATGAGGGAGTATCATGTGGACGTGATATTGTCCAGTTTTATTGATTATCACTCACTATTCTATATACGGGACTATTTACTATTTGGTATACACCGATCCCAGCCGGCGACTTGCTGCATCTGTGGGGACTGCTATTGCTTGTATCCTGTGACGTCATCGAGTTCTCGCGTGATTTGGAGCCGAGAACTCACTGCTGTGACGCTGGATTTGGAGGAGGGCGGCGTCCCTCATGTTCCCCGGTACACGGAGGTTACTGCTGAGGTTGCTGCAATTCATCCACACCGGATAACTTCACCGAAGTCACCCGATACCTGGTTCCTGCGTCTGGCTGGTGATTGAGTTGTACTCATAACTGCTTTTTATTCCGTTATGTTTGTGAGTGTGTCTTTTATATCTTCTACTCCATAAATATTTTGTTATACTTTTTTACGCTATGAGTGCGCCTGTTTTTTTTCTGTTTATATATATATATATATATATATATACACATAATATATATATATTATATTATATTATATATATATTGCTTCATTCATTGTAACATCGCCGGAAGAAGAGATCAGTGTATCTCGAAAGCTCGCACAAATAAAAGCATTTCGTTAGCCACAGAACGGTAATCGATCTATTTATTTTTTGATTATGAAGCTCGCTAAACATTGGTACTGATACCCTACAGGGTATATATAATGTATATATAGTCTATATTATATATATATTATATATATATATATATATATATATATATATATGAGATATAGAATATTATATATATACCGATACATACACACACACACACACACACCATGAGACCAAGTTGGAGAGTCTTGTTAGATCTTAATTAATTGGATGTTTAACACACTGCAGATTAGGAAGTGATTGCAAATTTAACAATTACAATAGCTATAAATATTAACAGTATGGAAACCTATTGACATAACTCCTGAAGCCAACACAGGAGAAACATGCAGAGTGAGAGTGATTCGAGCAGCTGGAGCATTGTGACAGGACGGAGAGACGCATGCGACACAATGTAACACTACCAGAAGCACGGAACCCCAGAGGGGAAGCCGCAGAGCCACGCAGCTCCACCAGGATATTCATTGGCGGGAGAGGCTGCAATGGCGGCAGCAGGACTCCATATTCGTCCATTCATACACATCGCCTTACAAGCGCATGATCAATGTGCAAAGTGTGAGTGAACATTTTAATGTTTTTATATATCTTTATAAAATACATGTAGACAATATGCACTATTGTCTGTTATTTCTAGTACCCGAGATTAACCTCATTGATCCATGTTCACCATAGACTGACCCCATACTCCTTTTAGAGAGACTCTCTCTATTTCTTTGAATCTCTGATATGCTTTTGTGAGATTTGGGAAATGTGAATAGATATGCCTTCCCCTACCACTTAAGCCGAGTCCATGGTGTGGGAGACTGCGCGGAGCGCGATCAGATTACCTTAAAGCATTGATCGAGCCCATAGACCGCGCGGGCAGAGGCAGGAGGGGGCGCGTTGCGCAATGAATCAGTTGATGTTGCTTTCTTGGTGCAACATGCAAGTCACCATGGCCAGGGAAAGCACCCGCTTCACGCAAAGCACCATGCAAAGGCACCATGGCCCGGGCCTTAGATCAATACCTGTAAGAACGTATTACACCAGTTTCTGCCATTCTTCTCTTTTTGGATGTGAACCTGCACTCCCCTCATCTCCGAAGACTTATCTGCACATATTATACACCTGGTGTCTATTGCTAAGTAACGATACCTACACATGTGCTTTTTGACGCCAATTTAAAAAAAGTCTCCCCTTTAACTTCTACATCGATTAGAGGCATGTGTTGTCCTTTGATTGTGAATATTGTGTATATATACTGCACTACTTTGCATCATTTGCACTACAACAAAGGTCCACGATAGAGAACAAGGATCACCGTTTTGGTCCTATCATCTTTTAAATATATGTGCAATACCTCACTTCGCTGGAAATATCTGAGCACCCATCGCAGTATACCGCTGGAATTGTAAGTGCACCTTTCCATTTACAACAGTTTCAATTAACAATACATGGCATTTCAGTCTAAGGCCTCGGACATGTCCGCACGCTGAGTGAACAGATTGCGGGCAGAAGCAGGAGGGGGCGCGCGTTGCGCAAGAAATCAGTTAAAACTGATTTCTTGGAGCGATAGGCCAGTCACGTGAGTGGTTCGCCCAATGAGGGCGAACCAGCTCTGTGCCACCCCTCGGCACGCCCCGTCTAGTGTTGCCATTCAGCCCCCGCACGCCTCTGTACGGGAGAATTTACTATGTCCGAAGCCTAAGGCCGTGTCCCCGCTGGCGCTGACCGCGCTTGGTGCGGTTACCTGTGTGAATGGTAATCCTCCTGTTCACGCTCACGCAGTGTGCGCGCATGCTCTCCCGGGCTTGGCGAGATAAAAGACCCTGCTCTGCCCAATGGGGAGAGAGAGGCAGAATAGGCTGAGTAGAGAGAGGTGGAAGAGGGGGGAGGAAACGGAGGGAGGTGGAAGCGGAGAGAGGATTTTTCTTTTTCTTACACAGATGTTTTTAATTTACATCTTTGGAAGGGGGAAGGAGCGAATGGAGACATACAGCCCCGATCCAACCAATGACACACATCCTCCCTTCATAGCCACACCCCCTTCCCTGCTCTAAAATTTTTGCAAGACAGGAGAACGCTCATGCTTGAAGAGTTGGTGATGTCACCACTCTCAAGCATGAGTGCGGTCAGCGCCAGCAGGGACTCAGCCTAAGAATTGTGGGTTGAGAATGCACTCATTTACTCACTGTATTTTGAGTTAATTGTTTGGTGCACTAGATGCTGTCTGAAATATTTTCCAATGGTAGATCACAAATAGACATATAGCAAAAATCGGAAGGCATGGATGTGGCTACAGATGAACAACAACACATGACATATTACACTGTGTCGATTTATTTAACAAAAATAAAGCCAAAATGGAGAAGCTGTGTGTGAAAAACTAAGCACACCCTTACTGCTTCCATAGGAATTAAGATGCTATGTAGCAGACAGGTGCTGCTAATCAAATGCTTTTGATTAATTGATCATCAGCAAGTGTGACCAACTCTATAAAAGCTGATGTTTTAGCAGTTTGCTGGTCTGGAGCATTCAGGTGTGTGTTAACACAATGCCAAGGAGGAAAGACATCAGCAAAGATCTTAGAGAAGCAATTGTTGCTGCCCATCAATCTGGGAAGGGTTATAATGCCATTTTCAAACAATTTAAAGTCCATCATTCTACAGTGAGAAAGATTATTCAAAAGTGGACATCCCAGCAAATTCACCTCAAGGTCAGACCGTGCAATGCTCAGAGAAATTGCAAAAAACACAAGAGTTACATCTCAGACTGTACAAACCTCAGTTAGCATGTTAAATGTTAAAGTTCATGACAGTACAATTATAAAATCACTGAACAAGTATGGTTTGTTTGGAAGGGTTGCCAGGAGAAAGCCTCTTCTCTCTAAAAAGAAGATGGCAGCACGGCTTAGGTTTGCAAAGTTGCATCTGAACAAACCCCAAGACTTCTGGAACAATGTCCTTTGGACAGACGAGACCAAAGTGGAGATGTTTGGCCAAAATGCACAGCACCACGTTTGGTGAAAACCAAACACAGCATATCAGCACAAACACCTCATACCAACTGTCAAGCACGGTGGTGGTGGGATGATTGTTTGGGCTTGTTTTGCAGTCACAGGACCTGGGAACCTTGCAGTCATTGAGTCGACTATGAACTCCTCTGTATACCAAAGTATTCTAGAGTCAAATATGAGGCCATCTGTCTTGGCCGAAATTGGGTCATGCAACAGGACAATGATCCCAAGCACACCAGTAAATCTACAACAGAATGGCTCGAAAAGAAAAGAATCAAGGTGTTGCAATGGCCCATTCAAAGTCCAGACCGCAACCCAATTGACATGCTGTGGCTGGACCTTAAGAGAGCTGTGTATAAACAAATGCCCACAAACCTCAAATGAACTGAAGCAACATTGTAAAGAAAAGTGGGCCAAAATTACTCCACAACGATGTGAGAAACTAATAAAGTCATACAGAAAACGATTACTTCAAGTTATTGCTGCTAAAGGTGATTCTAACAGCGAGGATGTAGAGGAGCACAGCAGCGTTTCTTGGCAGCATACCAGCTAGTGGATCGCCAAAATGAGGGTAACTCCAAACAGGGATATGTATTAAAAGAGTACTTTAATGGTCAGAGCAAAACAACAATGGTAGGGACGCACCTACGCGTTTCGTCCATTAAGTTTGCGAAAGTCCTTTAATGGTACGAACCGCTAGTGCGTCCTAACATTGTTTTTTTCTCTTGACCATTAAAGTACTCTTTTAATACATATCCCTGTTTGGAGTTACCCTCATTTTGGCGATCCACTAGCTGGTATGCTGCCAAGAAACGCTGCTGTGCTCCTCTACATCCTCGCTGCTTGTGTTCACTCTGAGAGGACTGCACGCTGGAACGGATCCACTCATCAAGGACACCACCAAGGAAGGTAAAGGGCCTAGGCCCATTATACCATTACCCTCCAGTGCTGGACTATCTGAGCTATTTCCCCAGGGTGTAATATATCATTACTAGGAGACCTATTTTGGGGTACCCGCGTGGGCACCACCAGGCCTCTGGTTTTTCACCCTGGGATGTTATGGATGTTATGGATTATACTATATGTCCTTGAACTTGGACCCATTATGGTATATGGAATTATCATTATATGAGCTATCTATGGTGATGCACCAAAACACCACTCACTTAAAGGTGATTCTACAAGCTATCGAATCAATCATAAGGCATACTTAGTTTTTCACACATGGCTTCTCCATTTTGGCTTTAGTTTTGTTAAATAAATCACGACACGGTGTAATATGTCATGTGTTGTTGTTCATCTGAGGTTGTATTTACCTAATTTTTAGACCTGCTAAGGAACAGATTGTTATTATGTCCTGATATGTAAAACCATAGAATTCAAAGAGGGTGTACTTTCTTATTCACACAACTGTAAATTAGCACAGGTATTAGTACTTTTACAAATATACATAATGTCAATGAATTTGAAGCCAAGGGTGACACTGTGTTCTCATTTGCATGTCATTTCCGAGAATCCGTTGCTGCAGTTGAAGCACTGTATGCTAGGAGAAAATTGTGAAAAGCAGGGTTGCAGACCTGTGTCTGAGATGTGAATGTGCTCACAAGTGATATTTTTATTTGCTGTATGCTATACGGTAGGGGTCACTTTTTAAAGTGGTGTTCAAATATACATACAAATTGTTCACAACTATTATATTCACAATTACCTTTGCTTGTAATCTGCCACCTAATGTTGATCGTGCATGATATATCACAATGAGTACATCCCCCTGTATTGCCACATCCAGTTGAATTTCAGCTTTTCCATCTTCAATTTTGAAGTCACTAGAAACAAACAACAAATTATCAGAACAATCCAATTCTGACTTGAAAGCTTCTGAATGCAAAAAAAAATTTTTTGGGCAAGACTGCTTCAAAAAGTTAAACAATGTGTGGAACGTAAAACAAATGTATTTATTTATAAAATGTTCTACCAGGAATTAATACATTGAGAGTTACCTCTCGTTTTCAAGTATGTCCTGGGCACAGAGTTATAATGACAAATATATGGTTACAAGTACATAGTTACAATGAGTGAAAAGGGGTTATACAGTACATTATACAGAAGACATTGTACAGTATGCACAGTTAAAGATAATATATATTATAGGCATATATAACAGTTACAAACCAGATTCAAATGTGAGACAGCTTTCGTTTTGAAAGAACTTAGAATGCCATAATTTTAAATTCTTTCAAAGTGAGAGTCTCCGGTAGACTGTTCCAGTTGTGGGATGCATGGTAAGAGAAAGAGGAGCAGCTGGATACTTTGTTGAACCTTGAGACAATGAACAGTCTTTTGGAGTCAGATCTCAGATAAGTGCTGCATGTGGTAGGGGTGAGGAGCATTTTCAGATAGGCGGGTAGTTTACCCAGAATGTATTTGAAGTCGTACTGAAATGTGAGTGTCTAAAATAGAACTCATCAGATTTTACTTTATTATTGGACAGCTCAGTAACTATTACTCAGTAAAAAATTAAGCGCATAGTAAAGTTAAGACATTTGAATGGCTAACTTATATTTCAATAAGTACCCACATCCTGGGATGAATGGAGGTCCCAGACCACCATTTTCCCCAAGCCAGACTGTGAGCAGCCTAACTCAGCGTGTGGCTTCAGACTGACAAGTGGCAGAGGTGCCAAGTTGGCGCATACCTTTTTCAGAATCTGAAATCAGAATCTGAATCAGTGCTTGTCCGGCTTAGATAGACTAGCAACGCTCTGATTTGCTGATTTCTCCCACACTCGAAATGGCTGGAGTATTTCATGAATGAAGTTGGAATACTATAAGAAACCCAGAAGCCAATCAGTTCGAGAGATTCTCTGAGATTCTAAGCACCAAGGCAGCAGCGGCAAATACGAAATCACCAAAAGTTGCTCTGAGAGAAATATCAGCGAGCCGGCTTCAGAAATTTCAAAGCGAGACATTTTTTAAGTCCCACTTTTCAGGGCCAAGTTCTGAGAAGAGAACATGTGGGTAGCGGCTAGGATTGCAAGCCGAAAAGAGTACCAGGACGTTTGGTACCATCTCCCGGTCAAGGCATTTCGGCAGCTCCGGAGCAGATACAGCGTTGACGTCACAAACTTTATGCTGATTTGAGTTCCAGGACATTTCGGGCCAAGTCCCGGTCAACCTAAAGACTTTGTTTTATGGACTGTTTTACCTAGGTAAAAGATGTAAATGCCTGGTCTCCAGTGACAGTCATGCAGTAGCTGCAAAGGCAAACAAGATTTTATCTTGCATGAAACGGGCAATGGCTGGAAGGGAAGTAAACATAATTATGCCCCTTTATAAAGCATTAGTAAGATCACACCTTGAATATTTATTTATTTATTTATAAAATATTTTACCAGGAAGTAATACATTAAGAGTTACCTCTCGTTTTCAAGTATGGAGTACAATTTTGGGCACCACTCTTTAGAAAAGACATTCTGGAATACTGTAGAGAGAGTGCAGAGGAGAGCCACCAAATTAATAAAGGGGATGGACAATCTATCCTATGAGGAGAGGCTAGCTAAATTAGATTTATTTACATTAGAAAATGAGAGGATATGATAACTATAATCAAATATATTCGGGGACAGTACAAGGCACTGTCAAAAGAACTATTCATCCCATCGGCAGTACAAAGGACTCAGGGTCATCCCTTAAGGTTGGAGGAAAGGAGATTTCACCACAAACAAAGGATATGGTCCTTTACAGCAGCGGGCGCAAACTGGGGGGCGCGAGACTGCCGACATGGGGCACGGGGTTTACAGAGGCCCCGCGCGCTTCACGAAGGCACTTAAATTAAGTGCCGGGGGAGCTGAAGGGCCTCTGTAAAACTAACTTACCGTGGCTCCGGCGGCTTCCTCCCTGCGTCGCCATGGCAACGCGGCGTCAAAATGACGCTGCGAGGTCATGTGACGTCACGTTGCCACGTCATGACGCCGGAGCGCGGGTAAGTGGGGGTTGGAGGGGCGCGGGAGTGAGGGGAACGCCGGCAGTGGGGCGCAGGGAAAAAAGTTTGCGCCCCCCTGCTTTACAGTAAGGGAAGTTAAAATGTGGAATTCATTACCCATGGAGACTGTGATGGCAGATACAATAGATTTGTTAAAAAAAAAAAAGGTTGGACATCTTTTTAGAAAGGAAAGCTATACAGGGATATACCAAATAAGTAAACAGGGGAGGTATGTTGATTCCGGGAGTAATCTGATTCTAATTCTTGGAGTCAGGAAGGGATGTATTTTTCCCCTTATGTGATATCATTGGATTATATTGCACTGTGGTTTTTGTTTGCCTTCCTCTGGATCAATATACTGTAATTATGGATATAGGATAAAGTATCAGCCGTCTAAATTTAGCATAGGTTGAACTTGATGGACGCATGTTTTTTTTCAACCTCATCTACTATGAAACTATGTAAGAAGCTTAAAAAAAAAGTGGTTACAGCTATAAAATGACAATACATAAAATAGTTAATAATTACATGTCACAACATGAGGATCAAATTCAATACGTTTCAGAGATTAAGTTTTAAAAAAAGAAAAATCCTGATGGGATTGCTGCTTTAAGAGGCTGCAATTATACAGCCGATCAGTAGGGCACGCGCGCATCTGTGACGTTGCAGAGCGACATATGCACAAGCACATGCTACTGTGCGCACTCCTGCAAGCTAAAATCTGTTTTTTGATTGGACAGCCGCATCACGTGAGGCGGCAGTCGCAACCCGAAAACAAATTTTGAAAATGCTCTAACTGTCTCCCGCTTTGCAGTAGCAAGTGGGGAGACAATCGGACTTGGTATAGGCACTTTTCAGGTATGTATAACACTTGTTTTTGCGCCACGTGGTGTCGCTACAGGCGACACTACAGGCTTTTTTTTTAGTATAGTCGCAACCTTAGAATAGGGAACTCCACTGGTGCTATGTTTAGCAACAGAGACCCACTGATTTTCTAGATACTCTCCGGTTTAGTTACCAGTGTCTCTTCAAGATATTTAAATGGCCCGCAAGGTCTTTGATGGCCAAGGACTTGGTGGCCATTTTGTTTCCCCTGCTTGGCAAGAAGCAAAAAGTGCACGTTCGAAAATAAAAATGTCGCCTCGTGTCCCTGAAACATTAATATCGATCTACTCTCCCAGTTAATCATCTGAGATGCCTTCACATGCCCTTTATCTAATCAAGTGCCGAAGCAGGTTGAATGTTATCCCCTCAAGTATTTTATAGTCAGAAGCGATTTTAAACTGTTTCCTATACATTTTTTTGTTCTTATTTGCAACCTTATGTTTAAAACCTTCAACTTATTTATGATAATTTCATATATACAGAAAAAGCCTTATTTCAATGTGTTGTCTGTATGTTATTGGTAATTATGTGACCAATAAATAGCAATGGTCAGAGTCTGAGGAACAGCCGAGATGCAATAACAGCCTAGTCAAGAATAGCCCTTATTAACCAAATATGGACAAACCCACTGACCAGCAAGCCATAGGGAATAGAAAGTTGGGCAGGAATTTTCACGTCTGCGTGTGAGTTGTGCGTATATTTCACTTTAAAAACAGCAGGAAATTCACTGCTTCAGATCTCTCCAAACATGAGCCAAGCTGCACTGCTGTAACATAAAATAAACTATTATTATTATTATTATTATTAAAGTAATATTATTTTAAAGAGCTGCTGTAACATTGCCCATTCCTGTAATTCAAATCTGGAGTCATTAAAATATAATACTCTATAGGCTTATAATACCTTATGTGGGGTAGAGTGACCTAAAACCCAACTCTCTGTTCACGGCTAGACCTGTGTTGTCCGAATGGTTTAATTCATTTGATTTCCAATGTTTTACATCTCTGTGTATTCTGAAGTTCCCCTTCAGAATTGTGTATTGAACCAGGTTCCATGGAGACATGCATGCGCAGGCATTCAATGACATCCATAGAAACACACGCGTACTATACCACACAAGTAATTTGCGCAGTACAGTACTGTATTTATTCGCGATTATTAATAAAAAAACATTCTCTCTTTACAGCTGAACATGTCCAAGAGTCAGCCCGAAGGAAAAGCCGAATGAAGATTGTACATTTGGAACCAGAATGAAGAAATTTGTATTACTGTATTTTTCATAAAGTCAATTACTTTTATCTAATAAAAATATTTCATAATTTAAGAAACTTTTTTGTCATCTGAAGTTTTTAAGGGAATAACTAGTGGGTTACATTTCAATACAATTACATATATCCTATCAGACGAAATGAACAGGGATAAAGATGCTCTATGCTGAATAGACGCGAGACGGCTTCAAAGATTTTGCGTGAGAAAATCTTCTAAGTCCCGCTTTTTGAGAACGTAGCGGTCGTGGCTGGCATTGCATGCCGAAATCAGTTCCAGAATTTCGTGAGTACCTCCCGGTCATTGGAAAGGGCTTTTACAGAGGTCATTTTTGTGAATTTTGTATAAAGGACAAGTTTATGCGTTAGCCCCGTTCCCAGTAAGTGTGTTAACTGTGCAAATTGTGTTACATTGTGTGTACAGATGCAGCGGCCGTTATTTGAACAAATCACGGAGTCATATTCGTGTGCTCTGCTGTATTCCACAAGGCATTAACGCGGCTAATCGCCCCAGGCACCTGTGTTCATCGCGGTTGCTTTGTTTGAATTTCATGGATTCTGTTTCTTTGTGTGATATGAAATAAATGAATTGTAATTTGTACAGTTCTGTGCTACTGTGTCAATTCCAGGTGTTTAAAAACCAGAACACGAAAATGCCATTTTCTGCACTCGCGTCTTAAGGTGGTACGGTTGGAAGAAATCACGTGTTATGACATAGGTATTCCGACATATACAACCCATGAAGTGTTCGAATAACGGCAGCTGCATCTGTACAGCCGCGGCCCCTTTTATTCTCCAACATCACCGCATTTTTCCGGGATTTTTTTTCAAATGCCACGCACTTCACCACGTTTATACCGCATTCATGTTGCATTCACAGCCGCGGTTGATGCGAGGGTGATGTGTTTATTGATAATGGTTCGGATTTAAGTGGTTGCAATTCTTCGCGTATCCGCCAGATGGCAGATATTCATGAATTGTAATGCGCATGCACTTCAGTAATGTGTCGACTTGCAGGTGTTTCGTTTAATACCACAGTGGTCCATTGTAAATTGGCCTTGGGACTGAAGGAAGAAGTTACAATAATGTATCAATTTAGGCTTCTCATATTAAAAAAAGACAAGCACGGGTTCCGGTCTGGTTATTGTCCTGAGCTGAGCGTCCCGCCATGAGTGTACAATTACAGTCCATGTTCCAAAAACCCGACAGAACGTACGCTTCTTTAATATGGGCCGCAATTAATGCAACAGATGATAAGATGGCAACAGTTGTACAAATTTATCAGTATTTTATCGAAAACTATGACTTTTACAAATTTTCGCCAGATCCTCATGTGTGGAAGCGTGCAATAAGGAAAAAGTTATGTAGCGATCCATGTTTTTTCGTATTGATCCCGAATTTATTGTAGGGTATTGGTGTGTATCACCGGGTTTTTCCTCTATCTATGATCATGCAGACAGCAAAAGCCGAAAGGTCGTGTTAAAACAAACTAAGAAACGTCAGTCGCTGGCAAGCAATGTGCCAGCACCAGCACCGGCTTCCAATAAGGGTCCGACCGTCAGTGACAACCCTTGCTGTCTGTCTCCGCAAGCCTGAGCCGGATTTTGCGTACAGTTTCGAGCAAGCTTGCATGTACCTAAGCGATTTCCAGCCTCATCAGCTGACTACAGGTGTAGTAGTCCCGCTGTCACCTGTCAACGACGTGTATGATCAAGAATACGGGACTGGCAGTGGCCCGGCGCCAGATGATTGGGAAATTCTATGGTGAGTAATGTTGCCGTATTTTATTCTGTTTTTTTTATTTGGAAATATCAATATCAGTGTGATTCAAAAGTCAAACGATTCTCATGTAAGCAATATCATTGGCTGAGCGGCTTCTACAGTAGATACTGCACAATTGGTGAAAAGCTAGGCGCATACGCATTGGAAACTTCTTGAAACGCATATGCGTGTCATCACATCGACGGTAGGCACATGCGCATGTGAACAGAAGACGCCCCCCGAGAAAATTATTGGTGGGACCGACTGTGGGAACTTCTTTAGGGGACTGACCATTACAGTAAAACTTTTACTTTTGTTTTTCCTCAGAAAAGAAAACTTTGTCATCTCATACGGAAAACGGCAAATGGAGGGATTTCGATGGATAATATCTCTTTGTGTATCAATGCCTGCACATTGCTGAATTGGATTTAAAAAACCACGTACCGGAGTCTACAGTTTAGTGGCCGTTGTTATTGATTAGGATAGAATACCTGAAACAGTATGCTGATGTTTTCAGACCGTACTGTATACAATTCTTTTTTATATACAGTATACTTTATAATAAACCCGAGAAAATAAAAAGTATGCATTTATTCTACATGTATTCCAGTACATATGTGTATTTTATACCCGTACAGCATGTATTGTTTTAAAACTCTTGTGATGTACAATGCTGAGCATGCCTACAGTATACAGTATAGTACTGTACAGTATGGCTGGACAGTACTGTACAGTATGTTCTAGAAACACTGTATTTTGTTACAGTATAAAATGAGACAATGGAACAATTTAAAACAAATCAACATTTTCTTTTATTGGTGTAGTAAGTACAAAAACATTTATATACAAATACTGTACAATGTAAAAACATTTTAAGTGTACAGCAATTCAAAACATCAACAGGTGTATGGTTTACTGCTAGTGAAAACATTTATGTACAGAAAGTCGAAACATTTACAGTAGGATGGTGTACAGAACAGTCAGTCAGGCCTGCACAACTCCAGTCCTCGAGGGCCGCAAACAGGACCGGTTTTAAGGATAACCTTGAAAACCGGGCCTGTTTGCGGTCCCCGGGGACTGGAATTGTGCAGGTCTTGTGTACAGTAAGTAAAAACATTTCTTTATTAATACAAGTTAAATCACGCAACATCTCCTTTATTAAAGTACAGAAAGTCAAAACATGTATAGTACAGCACAACAGTATGGTGTTATTAAAAAAAATTCTTTATTCGTGAAATTTAAAAAACGCAACATCTCCTTTATTAAAGTACAGAAAGGCAAAGCATTTACAAAAACATTTACAAAAAATAAACAACAGTTGAACAGTCACGCAAATGCGACACCCACCAGATTGTCCTTCCAGGGCCGATGCCCTGTATTTCGCAAAATGCCATTAATGGCGTCTCGAACGCTTTTCATTAAAGGATCTGTAATTGAAAAATAGCGCCGCAATTCCTCCACAATAGTCCTTCTTAAATTTTCAGGAAGTGCTCTTATTTCGCGATTTCCTTCATAGTTCACTTTGTAGGCCCACCCGCAGTACACCAAGTAGGACACGTGGTGCTTAAAAATTAACATGGCAAACTTGTGGGGTAAACCAGCACTCATCACCCTATGCTTCTCCCTGAGTGCCAATGGCAGCTCGCGCAGTATGATGTCGGGCACCGTATCGATGCAAGTGTATGTTGGTTGGGTTCTGGGAGCGGGTGTGCTTCTGTGAGCGGGTGTGCTTGTGGCGGCGGGTCGAGGGTATGTTGTCTTGGGGGAAGCTTTCCTCCTGTCTTGGTCACCGTGTTGTCTCCTGGCGTGGTCTTGACAGGGTTGTCATGTTATCCTCCTCCTCAACGGCATACATGTACAAAAAATCTTCTGGCGGAGGGGATGCGCTTGGTGATGGAAGGTGGTCGAAGGTCCCATTCATCACATCCATGCCACCCTCCTGCTCCGGCATCGGGGATACAGGGAAATGAACACCGAGCAAATGATGTATCCCCGCTATGTCAGGCTCTATCTTTTGCATCCGTTGATCCATATTTAGCATGGTCTCCAGAAGCAGATCTATCTTTGCCAGCACAATAGAGTTCCCGGGGATATCAACACTTAACCCATTCAGCATGCGGTCTAAAGAGCTGGTTCTTGTGCATGGCGTGCTGTGGACATCTGGGTGGATGGGTGCTACGGAGGATGAGATGGGGGTTCCATGGAGAGAAGCGGCAGCGTCGCCTAAGAAGGATGGAATAGGTGACCTGTGGATTTCCGGGAGAGGAGAAGCGGCAGCATCATCGAAGAGGGATGGAGAAAGTGACCTGTGGATTTCCAGGCAAGAAGCGGCAGAGTCGTCTAAGCGTAATGAAGAAAGTCACCTGTGGATTTCAGGGGCACCAGCGGCAGCATCATCGAAGAGCAGTGGCGAAGATGGCCTGTGGGTTTCCGGGAGAGCGGTGGCAGCGTCGTGGACGAGTAGTGGAGAAGATGGGCTGTAGATTTCCATGAGAGCGGCGGCAGAGTCGTCGAAGCATAAACGAGGAAGTGGCCTGCGGGTTCGATGGGTTGGCTGCCATTTATTTTGCGTTGTGTGTACACTGACGACACACTTTATTCGAGCTCGGCTAGTCCCACGAATTCGGGTATACCCGGGTGTATTGAGGTTTGTGACTGTTTTCTGCCCGAGTGCATTGAGGTATTTTCCAGGCAGGGATTGAAGCATTTTATTCCCGCTGGCTGCAATACTGCACAGTATATATATATATACTGCATTACAATTCATGAATTTATGCCATCTGGTAGACACGCGAAGCATTGCAGCCTATTAAATCCTAATCATTATCATTTAACAGATCAGCCGCCCGTCAGCCAGGCATGAACCCAGGCTGGGAAGGCAAACGCAACGGGGCTTGTCAGAGGTGAGGAGCGGCGCATTCCAGGTATCTGCCAGGTACATACTGGGTATTTGCTCGAATAAAGTGTGTCGGTGCAGTACATCACCGAATTTCTTCTTGACATAATAAGGCTTAAGTGTTTTAAAACCCTTAGCCTTTGGGGTCAGAATGTTTTCTTTATTGGCCTTAGCCTGTCGCTTTGGCCTTGGCTTGGAAACGGCTGCCGCCACCGACTTTCGCTTTATCTGCATGACAGGCACGGCAGGGGCGAGTGGCTTCTTGCGTCCGTAGAATCTGGGTTGATCCATGGAGGTAGATGACACAATGCAGTATCTGGACAATGGCAAGTTCAGATAAAGATCATCGAGTGGTGGGCTATGCAAAGTGTGTAACCTTTTATGCATGGCGACGAGGTACAGGTGTTGAAAGTGGGCGTACTCAAATGTGAGTCATTAACGTATGAATACACCATCCATTTTATGGATTCACTGCACATTGAATACACAGACTAAACATCGAATATACATTCTTGTGTTTGTATTTCTTTCTACTCGCAGCAATGCCTGTTAAAAAGATTTCAAAGGCTCTCAGCATGAGAATTAAGGAGATGTACACGAGCGGACACCGAATTGCAGATATCCAACGCTGGTTAGCTGCTTCTGGCCTCGTTGTGCCATCAACCACCGTGTGCTACTGCTGCGGCCGAGTTTATTCGAGCATTTGCCCGTTCTCGGCCGCAGCAGTAAACTGGCGCGCGCCGGAGGGTGCAGGGCGCGCGCCGAAGCAGCGGAAGAGCGCCCTCCGATCGGGGCGCTCTCCCTCCCGCTGCCGGGTCCGCCGGGTCCCCCGGAACCCCCTGCCGCCGTCCTCCACATCGCGGGACAGCAGGGCTCCCTCGGGGAGCCCTGGACGCGCGTGCAGGGGGCGCAGGCTCCCGATGATGCGTGACCGCGCGGCCACTAGCAAGCCGGGAAATCTCCCGGCTTGCGGAACCGGCCACACTTTAATAAAGTGTGTCGGTAGTGTATCATGCACACGGAAAAACCAGACAACGCACGAGGACACCAACGGTAAGTAACGTGTAAGTATATTTATATAACTATATAATACAGTACAGGCATACCCCGCATTAACGTACGCAATGGGACCGGAGCATGTATGTAAAGCGAAAATGTACTTAAAGTGAAGCACTACCTTTTTTCCACTTATTGATGCATGTACTGTACTGCAATCATCATATACGTGCATAACTGATGTAAATAAGGCATTTGTAACAGGCTCTATAGTCTCCCCGCTTCGGTACAGGTAGGGAGACGGTATTGCTGTTCAGGACGTGCTGACAGGCGCATGCGTGAACTGCCGTTTGCCTATTGGGCAGCATGTACTTACTTGCGAGTGTACTTAAAGTGAGTGTCCTTAAAGCGGGGTATGCCTGTATATCTATTATTGTTTATATTGCTACATATTAATTTAGCAATTTTCTATTGTGTAGATCTCTCTGATTTTATAGTTATTTCGGTATATTTACATAACTACAGTATATATATATTGTTTATAATGCTGCATATTAATAGAACAATATATTGTGTAGATCTCTCTAATTTTATTGTTATTTCGGTATATTTATATAACAACAGTATATATATTGTTTATATTGCTGCATATTAATAGAACAATATATTGTGTAGATCTCTCTAATTTTATAGTTATTTCGATATATTTATATAACAACAGTATATATATTGTTTATATTGCTGCATATTAATAGAACAATATGTAGTGAAGATCTCTCTAATTTTATAGTTATTTCGGTATATTTATATAACAACAGTATATATATTGTTTATATTGCTGCATATTAATAGAACAATATATTGTGTAGATCTATCTCATTGTATACTATTTTTACTGCAAATGATGTGCTGTGCTTGTGGCCTACTGCACTGTAACTTACCGGATTGTTGTTTTTCTGTACATTGTAGGGAGACAACTCTTCTGGTCGACAAAATAAGTGAAGAGAATGATGAGAAGAGTGCCTTAAGGGTCAAATACACTCTGCAGCAAAATCACAATCTCACTGTATCCGAGACCAGCATAAAGAAGATGAGACGCAGAATTGGATGGAAATATGGACGTGTGAGGTTAGTACTGGATAGTACAGAAGGTAAAAGTGTTGTTTAAGAAACTGTACTGTACCTCTAAAATTATTTATTCCTTGTCATTACAGAGCGTACCCTATGATAAGCGACGTTAACAAAATCAAGAGAGTGATCCAGGCCCAGGCATGGATCGACAGTGGAGAAACTTTCCAGGATTGCATCTTCACTGACGAGTCTACTGTTTCACTGGATAGATTTGCCACCTTTTGCATTCCACAAAAAAGGTCGCATATCTATGAAGCCGCATCCAAACCACCCAGTGAAGATGTATGTGTGGGGTGCCATCTCTAGGCGTGGATCAGGATGCATCGTCATCTTT
>WSYH01019011.1:0-10569 GCA_036426205.1 Ascaphus truei
ACACAGACAAAGCTCAGTGAACATCCAGTAAAACTCATACATGGTACTGTGCCTAAATATACATGTATAGATAACTAATAAATAAAATGGTCTTTTAGTTTAACATTTTGGCCAAATTGTTGTAAGCCCTTGAGCCAACTGCACGGCAGACCACGAATCTAGTAAGTTTATCAAACATGACAGAGACAGTTTTCGGGGAAGACAGGATTTGCTATTACTTTGTACAAGTGGGTTGAGTAGGCCATATCAGTAATATTTAATTATTTTGAAGGTAATTATTAACGTGAGAAACATGTTCCAGAGTAATATCCAAATAGAAAAAAGACCAATATAATTAATGTTGTGTGTCTCAATATGCCTTTTTTACTGGTATGTGGAAATTCATGATGAGTTGCTCATACAGTAGAATATACCAGTTGTTTTTCTTAAATAGTTGATTCACTGCTTGCAATATTGAAAGCAAATTTTTCTCATGCATATTGTATTCCATAAAATGATATGCAACGTTAACTTTTTTTATCTTTTTTTTTAGAACAGAAGAATACCATCTAAAGACATGCACAAACACAAACTTTGTCAAATGGAAATCTGGATTTTATAATGAATATGCCTCAGGCAGCCTTTCAAATGTACTTTATTTGTCTATGCAACTATTGATGAAAAAACGTATTTTTTCTTTTTTGTGCTACATTTTCTATATCCTTTGCACCAGAAATAATTATCTGGATGCTGATTGCTAAGCTATAAATATAAATAGTAAGCAGGAGGAAACTCTTATTTTTGGCAGCATGTACCATGTAGACTAGTATCTAACTCAGATCTTATTTTTCAGTTAAGATTATTTAATTTCACAGGAGAAGAAAATGCTGAGGCTTCCTAATCATAACATTTTCCATGGTGAATGCGCAGTGGAAAGTAGACATTTTAAAATGAAAGAGATGCTTGTCTTCAGTGACCAGACAAATATTTGTTTCTGATTATTTTTCAGAGATCTTTAACTACACTGAAAAACTGCATGGCATACAGTATGCATTTCATAGTTCAGCTTCAAATGAACTATTTACAAATCATCACTAAATGTTACAATACATTTATACCTCATTACTGGTAGTGTCTTGTATTTATTTAAGAAATGGACAGTAATAAATATTGTTTATTGTTTTCACTTAAAGGAAAATACATTTGGATAAAGAGAAACAATACTCAAGAGGGCCTTCACATTTCTTGCACAGGCTAATCATGCATTTTCCAGTCATGAAATTATTATATACTATACAGATGTATTAGACATTATTGCTCCACCTGGCGCATTGTAGTAGGAGACACAGAATGAGCCAACAGGGGCAATAATGCCTGGTAAATCTGTATTAACTGCATAAATATACTGCACCCCTAAACCTCTATAATAGATTTCAGTTATCTGTTTAAAAAAAAATTATATTTCAACATTGTGGAGGTCCAATAATTCTTAAAACGCCACTGCAATTACAATATAATTACAAAATGTGCTAAATTGGCAACGGAATATACTGTATTGTTTTGATTTATCTTAGCATCCAAGCTCCCACATTGTAGAGAATTCCTCTAGAATTCTTGATCCTGCATTTGATATCGAACTGCAAAAGCTGTCCAGTTCACACATGTTAACGTTAACATTCAAAATCAAAGTAATCAAAGTATTGAAATCTTTGTAGCGAAATATTGGAAACAGATATTTAAAATGATCCTTTGCCTCTCAGAGAAGTTAAATTGTTTTTGCTCTTGTAGGAATCATAATTAAAATAAGACACTACTTACCAATAAGACATTATGTGGTGAGTTGGAAATCTACTCAGCCCGTTAAGCACACACAGCTTTCATCTGTAATGTAATTTGGGCTAGGTGAAGTTCTGTGAAACATTGGGATAGTGGGGAAGGGCGTGTACTCAGGTAAGGGGAACATGTACTATAAGAGTCCAATTCACAAAGCTATGATAAGTGGTTTAATGGTCGATAAATGCCCTTATTGTGCAATAATGTCTGCTTTGCTATTCACAAAGCAGTGATAACAGTGCAGTATCGTGCAAAAATTGCTTTTTAACGACCATTAACAGCCTGAGACAAAAAAGTCGTCCAGCAAGCCAAAAACAGGCAAAATCACAATTTTTTGCCATTATTAGCGATCCACTAAACAGTGATAAGCTTATCGACCTTTAAAATCTATCAATATAGAGGCCCACGGATGTCTGGGAGCCCCAGGTCAGACCCACAGGTGTCTGTGGGGCCTCGGATGGTCCTCACGGGGGTCTGAGGACTCACAAGTGCTCATAACGGGTCCGCGGTGCCCACACGGATGTGGGACCACCGGTTCTTACCCGCACACTACGGGTCCGTGGTGCCCCCACAGATGTGAGGCCACCGGTTCTTCCCCAGAGGTGTCACCCATGGAACCACCAGCCTGATACCCGTGAGATACCCGAGGATACCGCAGGTGGTCTCCAGAGGTCTCACGCAGAACCAAGGAACCAACCCAGAATGTAAAATAAATAAACCTGGCCTATACATTCAATACATACATCCCCCCTCCCCCAACACCTACAGTACAATAATGTGCCAAATAACTATTATCCAGATATGGATAATAGATTATTTGCCCATTATAAAACACATAAATCATGCATAAATCAATGACCAAGATATCTCGCACTGAGAGAAGTACATATGAAGGAAAGATCGGAGGTTACCAGAGTACCAGTCCCTAAAGATACCAATTGGTGTATGCTGACTACACAAATACTGTAAGTAGTTAGCAAGGGTGAGGGGGCCTCCCTAATCTCATATGTACTGCGCAATGGTGTTCTCGTTTCTCATCCTCTACACAGCATGAATTTTGAGTGAACATCACAGAGTCAGCGTGCTGAAGCATAACAGGACTGTCTCAACCATTGGAATAGAACGAGACATATCTAGGGATTTTCCTCACAAAAAACGATCAATCTTTATATAAAAATAATTACCCATAACTTTTAACCAAATTAAAATGGGACCTTCTACTTTGGAACGGCCACCAAGTTTCCTGGATAGGTTGTATTATATCAGTTAAGAAGAATATTCTTCCTAAATTGCTTTTTTATTTCCGACACTCCCAGTCACTATTCCGTTAAAATATTTAAGGACTTACAGAAAAAAATTATGCAATTTATTCGGGGTAACAAAAGACCAACAGTGCCAAGATCAGTTATGCTTGCACCCATAGAGAGGGGGGTTTAGCGGTTCCTCATATCAGGAATTACTATTTAGCCGCCCATTTGAAACTGGTGGTTTTCTGGCATTTTCAGGAAGTCCAATACTGATGGGTAGATATAGAAAATAGATTTATTAAATCAGTGGCTCTCCTGGCTCTTTTATGGAATAACAAGCCAACAAAGGGTCTTAAACCAGTCCTTTTTGACTCGGCAGTAATACAATTTTCTATTAAGATTTTATATAAGGCCACAACCAATTGTCAACTAACCTCAGTCCCTTTGAGATGTATATATTTATATAACTAGTGAAATACCGCTCACCCTAATAATAGGTAACTTAATAGAGAATATAGATTCAGCTGGTGCAAAGGGGATAGGGATAACAGACATACACATATAAGGAGACAAAGAGTTCTCCTAAAACGATCCTCATTCACTGCACAGCAAAGCTGAAAATAATGATCAGGGTATAAGTACCCACTATAAATATAGAATAGGCTATAAAGGGTACAATTAAGTAACCGCTCCCTACACTGTGGGAGGACAGTTACCACTAAAATGCCCGTAGGCAAAAAATAATAAATTCTTTATTGTTCATCAGAAATCGGCACAGTAACACATACTCAACACTACCATAAAAAAAATTAAAACTCATATCATGGGTGATGAAGGGTACAGGGATGTCTATGGTTAATTTCAAAGTAATATGATATACATCCTCTAACCAAATCCTAATCCTTAATGTGAGACAGAAATGAATGTATAGGGGTTAATAAACATATAACATTAAACCCTCTTGTCTCAGGGTGGGGTGCTGGTATAGGTAGAACTAATGCATGTGATGCAGTGCATCCGATGTGGTATATGGATCAATGCCAGGTCCCGTATGTAGTGTATCATACAATAGGTACATCAGTATGTCACACAATAAGTACACCATAAGCACACAATGAGCATTAGCATATCGCAGAAAAATGGAGTCCTGTGCATACAATAAGCACGATTGACCTGCACCATTCAAACCCAGCTCAACCCACCCCACCAACAGTGATCAGGAACAATCTCACCCGTAACTCCTCCTACACAACGTCAATGCGATGACGTCATGCCGACGTACGTTTTGCGCATAAGGGGTGGCGCTTTCTCAAGGTGGGAGGTGATAGAAGGAGCAGCGCTGCCCTCTTATATACCCGCATGTTGTGCGGTTCTTAAAGGTACCAATGCCCTACAATACTGTTGTGGCCAATAGCCAAATAAGCAAATAATTAAATAAAGAAAAAAACGGGGGATGATGAAATTGTGTGTTGGGTCACTGGTATGTCCTAGGTTCATAATGCATATGCCATAATATTTGTCCTCAATGATATTTGCTTATTTGGCAATTGGCCACTATAATATTGTAGGGCATTGGTACCTTTAAGAACCGCACGACATGCGGGTATTTAAGAGGGCAGCGCTGCTCCTTCTATCACCTCCCACCTTGAGAGCGCCACCCCTTATGTGCGAAACGTATGTCGGCATGATGTCATCATGTTGACGTCGTGTAGGATGAGTCACGGGTGAGATTGTTCCTGATCGCTGTTGGTGGGGTGGGTTGAGCTGGGTTTGAATGGTGCAGGTCAATCGTGCTTATTGTATGCACAGGACTCCATTTTTCTGAGATATGCTAATGCTCATTGTGTGCTTATGGTGTACTTATTGTGTGACATACTGATGTAGCTATTGTATGATACACTACATACGGGACCTGGCATTGATCCATATACCACATCGGATGCACTGCATCACATGCTGTTTATATGTTGTTTATATTGCGACTGCCATCTATCACTAGAGGATTTACAGCATTCATTCATTAATTCTACCTATACCAGCACCCCACCCTGAGACAAGAGGGTTTATTGTTATACGTTTATTAACCCCTATGCATTAATTTCTGTCTCACATTAAGGATTAGGATTTGGTTAGGGGATGTATATCATATTACTTTGGAATTAACCATAGACATCCCTGTACCCTTCATCACCCATGATATGAGTTTTAATTGTTTTTATGGTAGTGTTGAGTATGTATTACTGCGCCGATTTCTGACGAACAATAAAGTATTTATTATTTTTTGCCTACGGGCATTTTAGTGGTAACTGTCCTCCCACAGTGTAGGGAGCGGTTACTTAATTGTACCCTTTATAGTCTATACTATATTTATATTGGGTACTTATACCCTGATCATTATTTTCAGCTTTGCTGTGCAGTGAATGGGGATCTTTTTAGGAGAACTCTTTGTCTCCTTATATGTGTATGCCTTTGAGATGTTCCCCTGTTTTTGACAACCCGGACTTTGGTCAAGGCTGGTCCACAGGTATTTTTGATTTATTTATGGCTAATGATATTAGTGATTCGGGAAATATGTTTCTGAGAGGTAAATTATTAAATTTTTCCCAGAGATATTCTTTGACGGGAGTTGAGATGTTCAGATTTTTGCAAGTTTCTCACTATCTCAGGCAGTTGTCCCCAGGTGGGTCTTTCCCAGAATGCACTGTATTCGAAGAATTTTGCAGGAATAGAAATTATCAATGGGAACTAAACTATTTACTAAACTATTTACCAATTTCTTAGATTTCATGAATTTAAAACTCCCTGCACACATCGGTATATGGGTCAATGGGCCCAGGTTTTTCAGGTGGAGATTTTTTTGGAGGATTGGCAAATTATCTGGACCAATGCAACAAACACATCACTATGCACAATTTCCAAAGAAAATATTTGTAAAGTTATTTTCAGGTGGTATTTAACGCCCCAGAGGTTGAGGCAGATTTACCCAGAGACCACAAATCTTTGTTGGAGAGGTTGTGGAGGTGTTAGATATATTGCCAACATCTGGTGGCTCTGCCCCAAAATACAGAAGTTCTGGGGAGTAGTGCAGAATTTAGTGCGAGGGACTTTTGGAATAAGGATCCCCCTAGACCCGATAATAATGGTTCTGGGTAAACCACTAGATAATTTATACGAAAATAAATCTAAATTATTGTTGCATATTCTCATCGTGGCTAGACGTGTGATCGCTGGGTCCTGGAAAAAGCCTCTACCCTCCTCCAGAAGCGAGATTATTTTAAGAATAAATGAGGTGCAATCTATAGAAAGACTAAAGGGGTCATGAACTAAGCTCCGTTAAGTCACTTTTTTTTTTAAATCTTTTTTTCCTTTATTGGAAACACATATAAAGATTACAGACAGAGGTTACAATCAATATGATACATTTAGGATTGAGGGTAGCGGAACTTGACTGTGAGGCGAGTCAGGGGTCTCAATAAATCGTTTTCTTGGTTTTTTAGTATGAAAAGAGGGGGGAATTCAGGGCGGGGCGATAGATGGGGACGACAGAAGAGGGGGAAGATGGGGGGGGAGTAGTGGGTTTGCACTCCTCTCTTTACGCCTCTTTAGTTGGTTGGCTATTCGTTAGGACCTAATCGGGGGGTAGGGTTTCCGGGCTAATCCAGGTTTCCCATGTGTTATAGAATTGTGGCATTTTTTGTTTTAGCATGGCCGTTAATTTTTCCATAGTCATTACTGTATTTATTATAATCACTACAGTCCTCCTTGAGGACGCTTTTAGTTGCTTCCAGGCTTCCGCCACCGAGCATCTCGCCGCCGTAAGTATAGCGGAAGTCAGCCTGGCCGTGGGGGCTGGGAGATCCTCTATTGGTTTGCCCAGCACGTATGTCAGGGGGTCCAGGGGAACCTCCAGGCCAAGGGTTTCATCCAGGAGTCTTTGAATTCTAGTCCAGAACTGCTGGATCTTAGGACATGTCCACCAAATGTGGGCCATGTCACCCTTTTGTCCACATCCTCTCCAGCACAGGTCAATTGCGCCGGGGAAGATCTGGCTCAATCTACTCGGGGTCAGGTACCATTCAAATAGTATTTTGTATATGTTTTCTTTTGTGACGGAGCAAATTGAAGTTTTAGGGGCTGTGTCCCAGATGTCCTCCCAGTCCTCAAGGTCTAGTGATATGCCGAGGTCTACGCACCATTTTTGCATATAAGTATGGGTGGGTGGGGGGAGGGAGTTCTCTATTATGCAGTAGATTGCTGTGATTAGCCCTTTCTGATACTCTCTTACTTGACAGAGGAACTCAAATTTGGTCAGGGGGGGAATTTTGAGGTCGGGATAGAGCTCTAAGGAAATACCTTATCTGTAGAAATGCGAATATGGGGAGATGGGGGGCTGATAATTTATTTTTGAGCTCCTGGAAGGACAGAGCTTCGTCACTCTCTAGCAGATCCGCAACCATGTTAATGTCTAGGTCCTGGAATAGACCGATCTGAGCTTGGGAGCACCCAGGAGGGAATTCAGGGTTCCCAAGTATCGGGGTGAGTTGGGAGGGGGGTGAAGTTAGGCCGTATTTCCCTCTATTTTTAGACCATATAGACCACATGCATTTCATCGCTCCGAGCTCAAGTTTCTGAGGAGGTTTTTCCTTGTGCTCTGGGGACCATAGTAGTACTGGGAGGGGAACAGGGGACACGTGGCGAGCCTCTATTTCCAGCCAGCAGGCCGAGCTCGGAGGGTTGTTCCAAACCACTGCCTGCCTGAGTTGGGCCGCGTGGTAGTATCTGATCATGTCAGGCACCCCCAGTCCACCTCTTGTCTTTGCGGCCATGAGCACTGACCTCGGGACTCTAGGTTTGCATTGTTTCCATATGAAATGCAGAATTTGCTTTTGTATATTTCTTAATTCGGCTAGGGGGATTGGAACTGGGAGCGTTTGGAAATAATACAACAGGCGGGGAAGGATATTCATTTTAGCCGAGACGATTCTGCCAAACCAGGAAATCTGGTATGTGTTTCAAGCTTCTAGGTCTCTCTTGATTTGGCTAAATAGGGGGGGGGGGGGCTAGTTAGTTTTGTACAGCGAGGTGTACATTCTAGTAATTTTTATCCCTAAGTATTTTATGTGGGTGGAGTTCCACTTATATTTGTAGTTTGATTGGAGAAGTCTCCATGTGGGCTCGGGGAGGGATATATTCAGTGCTTCGGATTTGTCCATATTTATCTTATAATCTGAGACCTGACTAAATTGGTCTAGCAGTTTCTGCAGGTTAGAGAGGGAGATATGTGGGTCAGCTAAGGTCAGAATGACGTCGTCCACGAAAAGAGATATTTTATAGTGTTTATCGGCTATGTTTATGCCTGTGATATCTGGGTCAGCTCTGACTAGGGCTGCTAGTGGTTCGATTGAGATTTCGAAAGCAGTGGGGATAGGGGGCAACCCTGCCTGGTTCCGTTTCTTATGTGGATCGGGCTGGATTGTCCTCCTGGTAGTTTTAAATATGCAGTGGGTTCTGGTATAGTGCTCGGACACCCTCGAGGAACGGGCCTGAGAAACCTAATTTAATCATTGTTTGATAAAGGAAGGACCATTTGATCCGGTCAAAGGCCTTCTCGGTGTCTAGACTAAGAATCATGGCCTGGAGTTTATTGAGATGCACGTGGTCGATGATATTGATAATTTTACGGGTGTTGTCAGAGGCCTGTCTTCCTGACACGAAACCCATGTGGTCTATATGAATTAGTCTGGGGAGAATAGGATTTAGCCTGTTTGCGAGGATATTGCTAAAGAGTTTTAGGTCTGTGTTAAGCAGGGAGATTGGTCTGTAGTTACTGCATTGCAGCGGGTCCCTTCCTTCCTTATGAATAATAGCTAAGTTGGCAGCAGAAATTGTGCCCGGGATCGGGTCTCCCTCTAGGAAGGAGTTGAACATATCAAGTAGAAAGGGGGAGAGAGACAATCTAAATTTTTTATAATAAGCGTTTGAAAAGCCGTCAGGGCCAGGGGTTTTGGCTATCTTAAGGGTGCTTATGGCTTGCGCCAGTTCCTCCTGAGTGATTTTATGGTTCAGGACTTTGAGCTCTTCGTCAGTAAGAGGGGGTAGGTTGCATCTCGCCAGAAATTGCGAGGCAGAGTCTACAGCTACTGGGTCTTGGTTGGGGGGATGGAGATTGTAAAGCTCCGTGTAGTAGTTTGCAAATTCTTGGGCGATTTCTTTTTCCACATAAGTAGTGTGGCCGCCTTTCGTGTGGATTCTTGTGATTTGGGCTCTTGCTTTTATACCTCTTAGTTTTGATGCTAGGAGTTTGTCGGCCTTATTGCCCCTATCATAAAACCTCTGATTGGTCCATTTAAGCGCTCTCTCCACCTCTTCCAATTGGGATTGTTTTAGCTCAGCTCTTGTTTTGTCAAGCGTTCTGAGTAACCTTTTGGAGGGGGCCTTTATGTGTTGTTGTTCGAGGGTAATTATTTTGTCAATTAGCGCCTTTTGTGCTTTTAGTTTAGATTTTTTCTTATAGGATGCTAGGGAGATTAGGTCGCCTCTGATTATTGCTTTGTGGGCTTCCCACAACGTTGACGCTGCGGAGACCGACCCTTTGTTTAATTCAAAGAATGAGGTTAATTTGTGCTGGATTGTTTCTACAATTTGTGGGTCGTTAAGGAGGGAGTCATTTAGTTTCCAGTTATAGGAGGAGTTCTTTACAAAAGGTAGGGAGAGGGTTAAATCGACCGGGGCGTGGTCAGACCATGTAATCGGGCCTATATTGGAGTGGGAGGCCGCCTGGAGTACATTTGTGGTACCTAGCAAGTAGTCGATCCGCGAGTAGGATTGATGTGGGGCCGAGAAGAACGTGTAGTCCCTCTGGCCTATGTGCTGGGCCCTCCAAATATCCATGAGGGAAAAGCTCTATAAAATCTCTCTGAACTTTTTCGCCTTTTGCTGTGTCTGGGCTGTGTGTTGAGAGGAGGGCAAACTAGATTTGTCCTTCTCTGGCGACAGAACCATATTGAAGTCCCCGACTACTAGTTATGAGGCGAGTATAGATTGGTCCAGGGATTCCAAGAGATCCTGAATAAATTGTACCTGATTTTCGTTGGGGGCGTAAATATTGATTATGGAAATGGGGTTTCCCGATAGGGATCCCTGTATGAGTAGATAGCGTCCCTCTAGGTCTCGTGATATATTAGTGGGGGCAAATGGGACATTATTTTTTATCAAAATGGCGACTCCCCTTTTCTTAACAGGGGAGGAAGCGTAGAAGGCCTGGGAAAAGGCCTGTTTGAACGTGTTGGGGGGGTCATTAGAATTAAAATGGGTCTCTTGAATACAGATAATGACGCTCTTGGTTTTTCTGAGTTCCTGTAGCGCTAGTTTACGTTTCTTGACTGAGTTGAGGCCCTTAACGTTGAGGGAGGTAATTTTAATTGACGACATTATGGAGGTGGTTTTCTCCCAGGGTTGGGGGGTCTGGGCCCCGTAATTTTCCCATGACGGGGGGGGGGGGGGGGGGGGG
>WSYH01019012.1:0-10569 GCA_036426205.1 Ascaphus truei
GTCTGAGGGTCTGAGAGAGAGAGTGGGTCTGAGGGTCTGAGAGAGAGAGTGGGTCTGAGAGTCTGATTTCCCTACCCCCTGCCCGATTTCTGTGTGTGTGTGTGTGTGCGTGTGCATTTGCGTGTGCACAGACACCAACCCACAGTCAGTCATAGTCACCCACTACCCAAGAGTCAGTCAGTCACCCAAAGAGAAGCAGTTCCAGCCATCACATTAGTGGTGAGTTCATTAAATGTTTCACCAAATACAGCAGGCTAATTTTTAAGTTGATAATTTTGGATGGCCCTCGAATGATTTTATAAATATCAAAATGGCCCTTGGCAGAAAAAAGGTTCCCCACCCCTGCTGTAGAGTCATTCTCCACAGTGGGATTAGTATTACAGAATGACACAGTTATTGTTGCTGATACTGGTGTAATGTGTTATGGTTATTCTGCATTTAGTAAACTGTTATACTTATACTCCTGTGTATGTGGTTACTATATGTGGGTCCTGTGTGGGGTACATTCTACACTCCTAGAATCCTACACAGGTGGAGGCGCTGTAAGAAAGATCGTTCCAGAGGATTCACCCCAGGTTCCCATCAGCGGAGGCTCAGGCCTCCTGTGAACCTGCAGGTATACGCACCACACCTGGTAACATATAGGTTCCCCCTCACATGCACTCTATATGCGATTGGGGTCAGACCGTCAGGGAATACCCGTTACACATACAAAATGGAGGATGTACTGTATATTGCATGTTTCTTGTCTGCTGCAAAGAACAGCAGTTGGAGATCCAGGAAACACAACACAGTGCAGAGATTCTTTCACAGTTCACCTAACTTTACAAGCAGTTGACCTATCAATAGAAGGACTATCAGTAACACCCTTTTTCTTTTAGCACAGCAGCCAAGCCACAATGTTAGATTGCCCTGCAAAAACATTACAAGTCAACATGTACTTGTTCTAGCTCAGTTGCTTCTTGTTCCTTTTGCTGAACTATTAAAAAAAAAAAAAAAAGCCTTTAATCTCAAGTTCTATTTTACGAGCAAAGAAGCACAATATACAAACCGGTTCTTTAAATGCATGCACTTCCAAGAAAATTGACACTTCTTACAAAAAATGGAAACAATTGACAATAGATTCTAACAGAAGCGACAATGTTTTGTGTGGTATAATCTAATATTTAAAATTAAAAAAAAAAGTTGGCCCTCTGCAAATAGAAAAATTGGGCTCAGGCCTAACTTTTATGCACATTATTTTCAGTTTCCTTTGTTGCCACTTTGATGTTATGCCAATATAAATTGTTCCGATTTACCACAGTAACTTTAGGATTAACTGTTTGATGTTTTTCTTAGTGTGCACATCTATATATTGTAATGCATTTAATATTTATTTACCTTAGTTTACAGCTATTACTATGTACTCTAAAATGAGGGCTATTATTTATATTTTATTCATTGGGATTCTCATGTTCAATGTGCAGTACTATTGGGACCAGTATAGCCCCTTTTTTATACTTCAGTTTTAAAACACCCTTTTTCCCTTTAACTAGTGTTTGGAGCTTGTTGTAGTAGTACTGTATTATGTGAAACTGACGTTGCAGCTACCTGTATCCCTGCAGGGGCGGTGGTTATCGCGCACTCAGGTCTGCCAGGGCGTCTTTAAACTATAAATAAGGACTTAGAAACGCTTCCCTCCCGGAAACATCTGATGAAGGGTCCTTGGACCCAAAACTATTGTCATGATCTACTCACCGTAAAGTAGTTGTATTTCCACTGTAAACTTTCAGTTTGCGCACGCAAGTACTGTATATTGCAATGATTTTTCTGCGTGTACTTTTTTAAGGTCTTTGCTTTGATTTACACTTTAAAAAATGTTTTTAATAAATGTAATTGAGAAATGTGATTTCAATGTGCCTGGTATCACCTATTATTTTAAAATGTCATATTTTAGATGATCTCTACTTGAAAGCTTGTGTTGTAGTAGCTATGGCATGTACTCTTCCCCTCAATTTGAATATATAACCATATCGTTAGGACAATAGCTTTTCTTGGTGGGCACTCTACTTAAAATTAAAAACTTTAAATTGCAAATGAAGGGCACATGCAAATAAGAGAAAGCATTAGTTTTTAATGAAGCAATTTTTAATCAAGGCTACACAACTATCATGCTATGTCTGAATTGCAGTATAGCCTGAGGCATTTGCTGTATTCAGTATAGCCTGGTGCTGGCATGTCCTGTTAACACCATCATTCTAGCACAAGAATGTGCATGTGTCATAATTGTGTTCTACTTAATGTCTATAAAATATAACCTGTCTGGAGAAAAGTGAAAAAGTAAGTTACTGTATGAATCGTTTTAGTTCCACGAAATTCTTATAAACAGGATGAGTACAGTACTTACAGTTTTTATTGGAATTTGACTTCCCATTATCCTAACTTACTTAAGAACTTTATTACAGGTAAGTATTATTATATTGGTTATGAATGAACATATTCTTTCTAAACAGGCGCAAAGTAAAGATGACACGTTGTACAAGATGACTGTTTTGGGAGGTTTTATATGTCAATTGATCCTCTACTAAATAACGCTTCTATCTCTCTCTCACACAATTCATATTTCAGGATATATTGCTCTGTGGCGAAATTCTGAATGTTATTGGTAATATTGACCAAACTTTTTTGGCGCGTTTTTGACTTTTTTTTTAACTCATTAAATTCTATAGTTTGCCCGCTAAGGATAAATGAGGATCTTTCTTGTTTCTTTTCACTCTTGGACAAGTGATGAAGTTCAGTGGTTTCTGAAGGTTAATCATTTCTGTAAGTTTTACTTACTAGTTTATTCCTTCCGTTTCTTCTTTTACAGCCTCTATCCGATTATAAATAAAAAACAAAAAAAAACAATATGTCTTTTACTGATTGTGGGGCTGTTGTAGTTTCAGCTCTCTCATGTTTTGTTTATTTTTTTTTCTGTATGCTAAAATTGATATTTTATTATATTTTTGGACATTTAGAAATCCCCCACATGCTTCTCCTCTCAGACCTTTCATTTATTTTATTTATTTGTAGCCGAGCCCCTTTACCTATGTGGCGGGTGTAGGAGAGCGGGCCGTTTCATCGGAGCCAGCAAAGCTCCATGGTGGTCCATGCAGTTTGCGGTCTTGGTGTTCGCGCATGTGCATAGAGAACCGTGCGCAGTCAGTTGTTGGGCGGCCATATTGGAAAACGGCTCCGCAAGGCACTACAAGTCCCAGAATCTCCTAGGAGGGATAGGAGGGATTTTGGCACGAAACGGGGCGCGTGCCAGTCGGAAGGAGGACGATAAGGGAAGATGTGTCCCCAGCTAGGCCCTGAGCCCTTCCAGATTGTGTGTGCTGTAGGGTAGGCCCTAGATAGGGATGCTTCCCCTTAGTGCACAGCAGTAGTACCACATCGGTGACCAGACGGCCACATTGTGCCCTGCAACTTGGGACAAGGCCCAGGGCCCTATAGACTTTGAAGGTGAGACACTCCAGCTGGAGCTCACCCAACGCGGTGGACTTGGACAAGGTGTGGGGGGATTTATGTTGGAGGCCCCACGCCGTGGGACCTGACTGCCCCTTTTGTCTATCAGTGGTAATTGGGTATAGGAGTACCCAGGGAGGTAAAGTGCACCAACAAATCCACACAGGGGAAGTGCTACTCCATACATTTTGGGTGGGACAGCCTTACAGACGCTGGGTGTTTAGGTGCCTAGGGCGCCCTCAGTACTTTGGGGGAACCACTCTGTGGTGTGGGGATATTGTGTGGGTATCGCATTGGGGCATTGTCATTGTGGGTGTTATTGTATTTTTATTGATATATGTGCATGTATTAGTTATCCAGTTGTATATACAGTACATGTGTGTATTCTTCACTGTAATTAGTTCCTATGAGGGGCTATCCCGCTATGCTGGGATCCCTCATAGTGGAGGCGCTGTACCCAAGGAAGAAAGAGCTCACCCCAGGTTCCCAGTGGCAGAGGATAAGGTCTCCCGTGAGCAAAACAGGTAATCAACACACGTAGTTCCCATAGTCATAGGGAAAGGGGGATACATATGGAGGCGCTGCTGGGATTCAGACCTGGGGTGCCCGAGAGAGTAGTACAAAAATTAGAGAAACCATGTTTGTGCCCTCCAAGCAAAGGTCCACAAGTGGGCCTTGGACTTTCACGAATCTCTGCGCCATGTGGTCACAGTGGGGGATGTCTCAGCCGACACACCCCCGCGGGAAGTCTGCAACTACCTAAGACAATTTCCCGGTTTAGCTAACGCCCGGCCCATAGGCTGCATGTGGGTCTCTACATACCGCTGGAGTATTGTCATTGTTGCTGCCGGCCACGAAATACGTGAAGCGGATGGCCCACTGGTCCTGCATTTCCGAAGATCAGTCCATGGGTTGTCCGTTGATATACCTGAACCTACCCATACCCATGGTAAGCTTCAGTCCAGGAACTACACCCAAAGTACCTTACAGGGCTTAACTCCCCCACTATTCAAATACCCCCAGAAGGTACTGAGCAAGCCCGGAGTCAGTAGAGTTGCCGACCTGACTACCCTAGTTGCTGGTTGACCGGAGACTCGGACTTGGGAGGCAGCAACTAGTGGAAGGCCTAGCGCAAGCCTCGCAGTCCCACAACTATCACAAGCTCAAAGCTTTCTCCGGGATATCACCACTCCTGTCAGAGAAGAAGGGATTGAGGCATGGAGGAACATACCCTGAAAGTATTGGAGGAATGGTCTTGCAACGAAGCGGTTAAGAGGCAGCCAATAATGGAATGCTTAAGACCCCCCACCTCTACGATGGTGAGCATACACCAAGAGCATAACATGGACATAACGGCCCGGATGCTAGTTGACTTCCTAACTGAGGCAAAAAACACAATACACACACAGCGCAACGGGGATTAGTAACCAGACATGACAGATAATAAACAAAGAGATTTAAAAAAAGCCTCTGATATGTATTTAAAAGAATACTTTTAATAGGTTAATAACAATCTAATAAACCATACATAAACACACACTACCACACAAATGATATAACATAATGCTGCCCCAACCAAGGAACAAACACTCACACAAATTGTTCCTTGTTCCTTTGTTGGGGCAGCATTATGTTATATCATTTGTGTGGTATTGTGTGTTTATGTATGGTTTATTAGATTGTTATTAACCTATGAAAAGTATTCTTTTAAATACATATCAGAGGCTTTTTTCAAATCTCTTTGTTTCTAATCTGTCATGTCTGGTTACTAATCCCTGGTGCGCTGTGTGTGTATTGTGTTTTTTGTCTTTTGGGGCCTCCTTTGAAGCCCCGTTTTAGGAGCTTTTTCTGAGGGAGATGCTTCACGCACTTAGCAGCAAGGGGTGATTGCCAGTCTTACAAGACAAACCTAGGACAGCACGAGCGCGGACAGCCTGTATTCCTAACTGAGGCCTATGGTTTGGAGGATGATGAAAGTGAATTCTGGTCTAAGTACTATACCATCCGACAGAAAGAAGGGGAGGAGCTGTCTGCATTTCTCCACCGCATACAATTAGTAATATGGCCACTACTCACCTGTTTTTTCATCTCCGTCTCTGAAGTGGACGAATTTAGGAATAAGCAGTTTCTTACGGCCACATTGTGCTGAGACTTGGGACCAGGCCCAGGGCCGCTCCAACCCCAGTCAGGGTGAACCTCAGTTAAGTTATTGCTCAGATAAGCAGGGTTTTGTTTTGCTTGTGTTTTCTTTTGTATTCACTGTGGTAGCCTCGGTGCCTGGGACTGAATAAACCAGGCAGTAGCCTGTTTAAAGGAACAGCACATTACACCTCGTCATTTAACCTACCCTAAAAGACCGTGTTCTAGCAGTCCTGGACAAACGGCGGAGCCCCGGAGTAAGCCGTTTGTCACAGTGTGCAAAAAAAATGTTTTTTTTTTAATACACGCTCAAACCGCGTTATAAGCGGATCCACGTTTTAATGGATTGCGCTATAATGGGGTTGAGCTGCACCTGTGTGTGTATTCTTCATTGTAATTGGTTTCTGTGAGGGGTTATCCAATATGCTGGGATTCCTCATAGGTGGAGACGCTGTACACAAGGAAGAAAGAACTCACCCAGGCACCCAGTGGCAGAGGATTAGGTCTCCTGTGAGCAAAACATGTAATCAGCACACATAGTTCCCATAGTATAGGGAAGGGGGCTCCATATTTATAAAATGTTTTACCAGGAAGTAATAAATTGAGAGTTACCTCTCGTCTTCATGTATGTCCTTATATGGAGTGTGGTAAATCCATCAGGGTTTGAAAACAGTCAAGGTGAGGATTTTTTTCTTTGCAATGTGTATTTGATATAAATGAACTGGGGCGCTCCCTGAATGAGGTGTGCACGGTAAACCACCAAAAACAGTATAATAATTCAAAATAAATAATTCAAAATAAACTAAAATACACAATAGAATAAAAGATTAATACTGGCCCATTGAGTAATGTTGCAGCTTAACCAGGAGAAGATCATCCCATAATCGTCATGAAGCTGCTTGGGTGTATGGTTATGGTCAGCGCAAGGATGTCCAAGATGGATCTCAATATAAAAACAATGACAAATGCAAAAGAATATAATATTTGACTTCAAACAGGGGATTGGCCCCTGAACATGAAAGTAATCCACACCAATTGGGGTTGACACTAAATTTATATGTGAAACTGGTACTCACACGGCCATGTGTGAGCCACTTCACATAGATGGGGTCTTTAGAGTCATATATATTTAGGCCCTCTCCTCTCTTGATCACCAGTTGGACCAAGTAGGGATATTTGTGAATAGATGGCATCACTCCCGTAGTCCCAATAATGAAAATGGGCAAGGCCACAGTGAATGATCAATGCAGTTTAATGGTAACAAATGAACATAGTAAAACTCACACTTTAAAAATGCTTAGAACAGCTCTGGATCTCTCGGCAAGTCCTCTGCTTTACGGTGAACCCACCCAAGCGCGTCTGACTGCGGGACTGGTCGGCGAGGTCTCGCCTGAGATACGGTGGCTGTTTGTGTCCAAACTAACAGGCACCAGCAGGAACCTGACGAAGCAATTCGCTTGCGTAGTTCCCTGCGTAGTTCCCTGCCGGTGAAGTCAAATATTATATTATTTTGCATTTGTCATTGTTTTTATATTGAGATCCATCTTGGACATCCTTGCGCTGACCATGACTATACACCCAATGTGTATTTGGTCAGCCTGGTTAATCTGGGAGTCCCTTAGCTATTGGTACAGTTTATCTTTCACTGTTATGAATTTTTTTGTTATATGAGGTGTTACACTTTCTTCACTGGTGGACTTTGTAATTATTGCTGGTATATGTTTGTTAATAGTCTCTATCCTGTTGTTTTGAGAACCACCTTGCAGCAATGTGACATCATTGCGTTTTTGATGGAATCATATTTTTGCCATTGTGTCTCTGACGGCATCACATTTTTTACATTACTGTGTTTTGAAGGCATGACACGCAACACCAACTTTTGGGTACACGGGGGGGGGGGGGGGGAGTCACTAGGTTGTTCTGTACTGTACTGTATTTGGGTCTGGTAAGGGACTTGGTTCAAATTAGGAAGCACCTTATGAAGGGGCTTGTGCCATGAAACGTCATGTTTCAGCCTCACTTTTTGGGTCATTGTTTCTCCTTATCAATTTTTTTTACATTGTGTTTGTTATGCTTATTGGGACTTATTGATGTTTTGCTTGACGTATGACATTTATTTTTGTATTTTTTTTATAGCACAGTATTTATTTTTCTATTTATTAGATTTAGGGGCATGAAGTCAGTGGTCTGTAACTGTTTCATAAGCCTATAATATATATTATCTTTAACTGTGCATGCAATGTCTTGTGTATAATGTATACCCTGTTCATTTATGTAACTGTATTTGTAACCATGTATTATTTGTCTTAACTTTATGCCCAGGACATAATTGAAAACGAGAGGTAACTCTCTGAATGTATTACTTCCTGGCAAAACATTTTATAAATAAAATAAATACATTACTAGTCTGTGATGGGTTTGGAGATAAGCCTACCCAATTCACTTGCATCTGTTTAACTTTATTGCTTCTTGTTGCTTAATTTTACTTAAAAAAAACATGTGATCCTTCCATGACAAAACACATTCCTTAATGTCTCTTTAACCCCTTGCAGCATTGCAGGCCTTCCCTGGCACTCAGAGGATTAATGTCTCCTCAGTAGACATAAAGCATTTAAAAGAATTATGGTAGAACACATACAGTAGCATAGTTAATTGAACTCCTGGTTATTATGCTGCCCCACTTTCTGCTAATTTATAACATCTCACTGTACGTGGCACAGCATGTATACTTCTCTGTTGACAGTTTTTTTTTTTAAACTGGAAAATTAAAAATGAATTACAAGTTTCTGGGATTGTTTAATGGCATTTAAATTTCTAATTATCTGGTTGAAGAATAATTGGATTTTGGTTACATTTAATGAGAAGAACTTATCATGCACATTCAGTGTCTGCATGCCAGGCTTATTTCCATCCCCCCCCCCCCAATATCCATGATGTAACATCACAGTTACCAGCATGATGGGTAATTTCCACCATCTCTAATAGAGAGTGTCACTTTTTTCACATTTGTTCCACCAATTTTTGTCACATTTTCTATTTTTGCCAAAATTCACATTGTTCACAATTTTGCCAATTTCCCCAGTTTTGCCACTTTCTGCCAGAACTTAATTAAAATGGCAGTAAATGGCATTATAAAAAGGGCCACAGGACCTTGCACAATTTTCGTCCATTTGTGGCAAAATGTGTAGCAAAAAAAATGGCAAAGTTTACCTGATTTTGCAAACTAGCGAACAATTTGCACTTCTCTGATCCCTAACCATAAACCAACAATTGTTGATTTGATTTAAATTATTTGATGGTTCGGTGCTAATAATAATATTCAGTGTTTGACAATCTTATACATTTACACGCCCAGTGCGAGTGGATTTAACCCCCGGGCGAGTAAATATTGGCCCAAGCAGCACACGTGTTTGTTTTTTAAAATTTCCCTGCTCGCGCTGAAATTTCCCTGCTCTCGCTGGCTGAAAAAAAAAAAAAAATTCCCCTACCTGACAGCTGATTGGCGCACGCTCCCAGGCTTTGTGGGTGCGCGGCAAGGCTCTATATGAGCCCGCCCCCAACGAGTAGCCATTTTTCTGGCTGGAGATATGTTAGAGAGTAAGTACTCTCTAATCTTCGATCCTGCGGCCCCTCTGCTGCTTCCCTGCCTCCTAGGTGTTCCCCCTTAATCCCCGCTTCCCCCCGATACACGCGCAGGCGGGTGATGGTAGTGGGGGTGTTCCCCCCTTCTCTCCCCGGTCCCCGTGTCACTTCCCGCTCCCCCCCCCCCCGATACCCGTGTGGGGCGGGTGATGGTAGTGGGGGTGTTCCCCCCCTTCTCTCCCCGGCTTCCTGCGCCACTTCCCGCTTCCCCCGATACCCACACCGTGGGGCAGGTGATGGTAGTGGGGGTGTTCCCCCCCTTCTCTCCCCGGCTTCCCGCGCCACTTCCCGCGCCACTTCCCGCTTCCCCCGATACCCGCGCCGCGGGGCTGGAGATGGTAGCGGGGGTGCTCCCCCCTTACCTCCTTGGTCTCTGCTTCCCCACGGTCCTGTGGCTGCCTGCGCAGGCCGGGAGATGGTCGCGGGGGGGGGGGGGCAAGCGGGGCAGTGGTGGTGGTGCTCGGTCGCGCGACTTTTCTTCTTCTTCCCCCTGTCGTGAGTGTGTGTGTGCATGGGAGAGTGTGTGTGTGTGCATGGGAGAGTGTGTGTGTGTGCATGGGAGAGTGTGTGTGTGTGTCACGGGAATATAGGACTGCTCACCACGCGTGAGCGGGTCCGGTTAGCAGAGTCGTGTAGATAGCCTGGTTCAGGACGGGAGAGAGTAGAGTGGTAGAGGTACTTGCCAGATCCGGGGTAGGAGAGATCAAAGCCAAAGTCGAGGAGAAGGTAGAAGTCCGTTGGGCGAGCCGGGGTTCGAGGGTGCCAGAGATCGGGAGTCCAGGTTCAGGCTAGTGTCTGTGACGGAAGACAAGAGCAGACTGCGAAGTAGATTGTAGCAAGCACAACTAGAGACTGATGACTATGCTCAGCAATCAGCTCAGGGCTGGAGGCACTATATACTGACAGGAACCAATGAGAACCTCCAGCGGTGATGTCAGATGAAGGTAGAGCGCTGATAGGCTGAGGCAGGATGCAGGACAGGTGGGAACGGAACAAGTACATTGGCGACAGTAGAGATGGACATGGCAGCACGCGCGCGCGACGGGCGCAACGGAAGGGGCGGGTTGAGTTCGCCGGGATGAAAACCAGGAACAGTAGGCACGCGCGCGGGCTTCCCACGGCGGCGCGCATGGGCAGCAGGGGCTGCAGGAAGTGAAGGGAGGTCAGGAGGACCACGTGACCGGGTGCCGCGCGCCCCAGCAGCAGAGGTAAGAGCCGCAGCGGGCGCCGTGGGTAGCGGCCTTACAGTACCCCCCCTTCAGGGTCGGACTCCGGACGATCCTTACCAGGTTTAAGCGGAAA
>WSYH01019013.1:0-10568 GCA_036426205.1 Ascaphus truei
ACCGGAGCACAAGACGCGCATGACACCACCACTACAAATATAGACAAAGGAGGTGAAGGTGTGCAAAGGGAGTGATACAACAGAGTATTAGCGACATATATACATAAGGCATAATTCAGAACTTAGTCATAGTAAAAAAACATCTATATGGTAGTTACATGACAGAAAATAGTGTTCCTTCAAATATTTGAGGAATACTATGTATCAATATACCCAATACCATCAAGCCGAATATTCAACAAATCTGGGATAGTGTGTAAAAACGGCCTTTTTTGTCTCGTTTTGGCACATATAGGTAATTAGGTATAAAATCATAATTTCTGTAAACATAACACCTACTTTAATCAAAATTGGATTTTTTTTTTCTCGAGTATAACATAACCCTCAAACTTTTTTTTTCTTTGAAGTCATTTCAACTTTTTGCGGCTTTGTGGAGCTTCAGTCTAATTGACCGAACGCTTATTTGTTTTTGTTTTTTCTGCTACCATGTTTCTTTCAACTTCAACACACCGGCCCAGAAACCGATACGAAAAATCATCAATATTTTGCGGGTGTGTGTGTGTTTTGTGTTCCTTTTGCTTGACACACAAACGACCCCACCCAATTAATGGGTTTGGGGAAGCAATCTTCAGACAGCTGTCAGCCAAGTATTGTTTACCAAAACACCAACCAACTAAGGCGAGCATCAAGAGCCTGTCTGTAATGTCGCTTAGGGCTTTTGCAAGTGAATTGACAAAGAAATCTTTGTGTTGCAGCTCAGACCTTTGAAAGAGCCCTCTGTATAGTACTTTTCATACCCTAAATTAGACAATGCTACCTTGTGTGCTACAGTGTTTATATAACACCCTTGCACATCTTTTTCAAAAGCGACTTAGTTGAAAAGGCCGGTTTGTGCTGGCAAAGTGGTACAACTACTGTAGGTGGACAGGCGTTTCCCTATTAGTGTCTGCCACTGATTAAAGTTGCTGCAAAGATGAAAAACTTTAATTTAATTTTTTATAAAGTGCGACTATTCTAATTTTAGCATAGTTGTCTGCATACTCTCTCTTGGCAATTAAAGAGTTTAAACTAGGATTGACCATGTCCCGTGTTTATCTGGGACTAGTCCCGTCTTTTTAGGGTTTGGCCCGGGTTTTCTATCCCACTGAGCTCTGCTATGCGGGATCGACCTCCCCGCTCATGCCAATCGCAAGCTACCGATCGTCGCAATTAAGTGACCATCAAATGCTGGAGTTCGTCATGCGGCAATCCCGTCAAGCACTCTTCATGCATTGCTCGAATCAGCGCTCCGTTCCGCAAACTTTTTCCCGTTCGGCAACGTTTCTTCCTGCGGCGGAGCCAAATATGGCGCACCCATATGATAGCCAATAGCAAAAATCAGTTGAAGTTCTTAAAGGGCAGTATTGCCATACCAGCAGGTACATGGAGTTGTCAAGAAGTTGCCTTTAGGCTATGGCCCTGGTGTTGGCGGCTGACATGCGCACTGGCCGTTAGTGCTGCGTGTGCATAATCCTTATAAAACTGTGATCTGCGGTCCTGTCGGGAGGGGGGAAGCGCGGACTGGACGTCAGGCACAACACAAGCCAGCCCAGCAGGCTCAAAGTACTTGCTAATACTTAGCACCAGCATAGCTGAAAGCACCACAAGTGAATATAAAACTATAGACAAAGAACTTAGTTTTTTTATACCCTCAAAATAAACGTTCCCAAGATCTATAACTGTTCCATGAAGTGCATTGCTATTTCAACACCCTAAACCCCCCCCCTAATAAGATACACATTTGTGCATGCTTTTCATGATGCCACAACCAGGGTTATTTCACTATTCCTTATTCTAAAACATGGTACCATACCATGGATAACATCTTACGGTTTTTTTTTTATTTTTGCTTTTAAGGGAATATAACAAAATATAAATAAAAAAATTACCACTTTCTGTCCAGTATTCCTAATGTAAATTGTACGTACAGAATTGCATCTTTAACCTTGCGCAAAAGGACTTATGAAAGTCGATGGTCTAAATCCCTGCTTCATTCCTTCTTAAACTGCTACTGGCCTCCCAGCATAGACTGCGTCGCCGCACGGAAGATGTATTTCTTTTCTCATCTCCCTGTTGACCTTGACACTACCCACCGCGCTTCGAGTTCAACACGAGAAACACACAGGGGCCTGCCTGATTTAGCTGTTTGTTTGCGGCGCGCGCCACACCCAAAATCACCCGTGGACTTTTGCCTTACTCGTACATAGGTGCTCACACAGCTTTTTCTTGTTTATACCACTTTCTATTTTGCCTCAAAGTGTGGTTACAGAAATCATACTAAGATCTGATAGCCACTCTAACAGAATATTTGACGTTTTCAGCTATGTGTGTGAGGATAAAGCAAACAGTAAGACATCTGGTGGCCATTGTAAACGAATAATAAAAAAAAAAAGGTAACTTTTTATTTATAATTATTGGACTTGCAGACAAGAACTTCCTTTCCCCACTTAGTGTGTAGTGTATGGGCATTCAAGTTCAACGAGGATCCTCTATAAAAATTGCACCTAGGACAGACAAGGTGTAGATATCGAATGATTCTAGTCATACACAAATACACCTGAAGTGCGATTGTGGTTGAGTGGGAACGTAGCAAGAGATAAGAGATTAAGCATGATACCCTCTGTATACAGTCATGTACTTGCCCCTTGTCGGGTATACATAAGTTAAGTGCCCATTCTTTATAGAAAGTATGCTGGAGACCTGTTTACAATGTTTTTGTCTCATTGTTTATTTTGGCTTGTTTCAATCTAAGATTCTATTATTATTTTTATAATAGAGATCAGATTAATATATAGATTGAAAAGAAGACTTATTGGTGGGGTGAATTTATTCAAATACGGCGAATCACCACCCTTGACATAGGCCCTTGGGGGTCTGTTTTTGGGAACCAGGCATGTTGTGGATAGTGACCATGCCCATCTGTCGTCGTCATGATTTGGAGGAAGATTACTTAATTTTTTGTGGGGACTATTTCAGTCTTTGAATTTCATAACTTTATACTAGAACAAGATGTGTATGTTGTATTATTAATATACACAATACATACTCTTTGTTTTTAGTGCATATGATATTCTTGAATGATTTTTAAGACTCAAGTTTTGCTGCATTAAAACTCATCACATTATAAGCATAGTAGAAATGAATCCAATGCGAGGAAATAACAGTATGGGGCCAGACAGAGAGACAACCCATTTTGTTAATGCAATTTATTGGACACAGTAATATTTTTAAAAATCACTCAACAGTTGTGTTAGTTTCTGGATGTCTGCAGTTGTGAGTCCTTAATAAGCCTACTTTCCGGATAACTTTTAGCTACCACTCTATCTGCCCTCCTAGTTGAGTTTCCTTCTATAATCTCGACTTCTCGTTGTGTCTTCAGGTGGTCTGGGCTTGACGAAGCGCGCCGCAGCCCCCCCTGGTCGTCCACAGGTCGCCGCAGCGCTCCTTCTCTGCTCCCTCAACGTACACCCCAAGCCCAGTACAAGCAACCAGAACTGACGTCTCTCACGCTGAGTAGGGTTCCCGTTGACACTGAGCAATATGCCTAGCTTGGATGACGCCGTTTCTCCCTCAGACAGTGAAACTGCTTCAATTGGCTCGTACTCCGATATTTTGCTAATGGTCTACCGTTCTGTATGTCGCGCTGCGCTAGCTGCTGCCTGCTGCTGCTGCTGTGCGTGCTGCTGCTGCTGCTGCTGCTTGCCTGCTGCTGCTGCTGCTTGCTGCTGCTTGCTGCTGCTGCCGGCTTCGCTGCGAGCTGTTCTGGCTGCACCCACCCACCCCCACCTCAATAGTTTTCAACGCGTTTCCTCCCTTGAATGTGCTTCGTCAGGGTCTGGTTTCAATAAATTGCCTTAAAATATCTTTTTTTTTCTATGTCTGCGCCCCAATGTTGTTTTCTTTGCATTTGGGAGGTGTTTCTTTCTGTCTTCACGTGGATTGGTCTCCTGATTTGGGCAGCATTCACGATAGTATCTACAAACCACCAAAAAACTAACAGGGGACTTTTGGTATTGAGTAAAACTCAACGACTACATCTTCACTATATTCATTGGATTGTGTAGGAATACACACATTACTTGTACTAAATTTACTAGACTGCAGTTTAGTGGGCATCTGCTATAAGCTGCTGCTTTTAAATTGCGAAAAAAAAAAATACAAAACCAAAAACCCACACAAACACCCCCCCCCGGTAGCTCTCTTCTTCTTAAGTACTCATAGTGTCATTACGAGTTTTAAGACGCTTTACACATTTATATGTATTTTTTATGGATTTCAAGTACACTATATAGTTTTACAACTATTTTCCGTTTTAAATTATTATATAAAATTAAATTGATTTCATTAAGAGTGTATATTGCATACATACAGCACACGGGGGGAAACAAATTCATACTAGCGTACCATCGTTTCACAGTTAGGTGTTTCTTTTTTTCGAGTATGAAAATTAATTCCCGTTCTGTACAGGAAGTGTTGCTACTCTTTTCATCAGCATAGCCATTTTAATCTGAACGGGGGCATCTTGCTAGGACCCAAAATACAGTAATTTAGCAGTCCTCATCCTGTCAGAGCAGAATGCAATTGTGTGGTTTAGCCGTAGGATAAAAAGGATTTGGTTTGGGCTGCCTGTCTGCCAAACTAAAGAGCTGCCATGGGAATTTTCAAACTTAGTAGAGGCGTTTCTTTAAAGCATTTGGCGATTTTGATAAATCCATACATTTATGGTTGGAAGGTAAAATCCTGGCTTTTCTTTCTCGGCATAGGCCCAAGCAGCTAGTAAGGCAGTTTAAGAATGAAGCCGCTTTTGCCTCCTTTTAATGGAGGAGGAGTTCATCCATGCTCCCTCACATGCGATCATCTTATTAAGGCTAAACTGTTTTAAGCTAAAGTAAGTACAGTAAGCACATTCATGACAGTTTGCATGAAATCCCAGAGTAAAGAAAATGAAATACAAGTGCATTGTTCCTAGCATAGATTTTGCTAAGATAGATCTGTTTGAGTAATCCACTAAAACATCAATGCTTGTATTGTTTCAGTATACATTATGCTGGTATTGATTTTAACTTCTGTGCATGTAATGTTCAATGCTATGCTTGACAGATCAACGTGTAAAGGCAGGAAGCACCAAGGAAGACTTTAAATAAAGGAAAATGAATAGGTTGCCAGCTTCTTCATAGGTACTGTTAGTGTCACAGTTAAATGCTTTTTGCGTTAAGTCTCATGCTCACTTTAACAGGAATCTAAGCTTTGACCTGCTGACTTACGTTTCGTCAGCTCGGATGCTGCTGAAATGTGAAAAATGGACTCTCCTGCTTTCTCAAACGCCTAAAGTGATGAACATCACTTATGCTTGTTTAACCTTCAGTGTACTCAAAAATTCGGCTGTGCAATCAACTGATGCACTGGTGTTTTACACAACCGTCAAACCGCGTTCACCACAAACTGTCCTCGTTGCTAATCGAAGTAGAATAATGTGCAGCATCAAATACTAATTATTTCCCCACCACCTCCTCTAATGTGCATCAAATCTTGGATATGGCAATGCTTTTCGCTGCCCACTGGTTCGATTATTGTTTTAAGCTCTTGTTTTTTCCCATGAAAAAAATACATTTATTCTTACCCCAAGAACTATGGTTACTGGAGGATCATTTCTGATCACAAATGCAATATAAAACATTTCAGAAGTTGAACAAGCTGTGTACGTACTGACCAAATTCATTACTGTTACTAATGGTACAAGACTGAAAGATACTCTCTAATGCCCGAGGGAGCATTTCCGTGAACTTGAGATTCTCAAACGACTGAAAGGGAGCGAGAAATGCACATTTTTCTCTTGTTGAGACCGCCATCATAAAATGTTACGTACAAGTACTCACAGATCATTAAAAGTGAAAAGAAGCAGCTGATACAACGGCAATCCTGATAATTTGTGTGCTTTTTCTTTTTTTAATAAAAGGAATCTGCTTGCATTCCATCCAATATCACTAGTTCTAAATAATAACTCCTGCTTTACCTCCTCTTGCTACTGTAATTTTGATATAGAATCAGGAGAAGAAATGGTTTCAACTTTCTTCAAACTGTTACTGTGAACCACCTTTGAACGTTTTTTTATTTCTTTCTTATTGTATTACACTTATGCTCTGGTTGTGAAAGCCATTTGAGGGTATTTTGTTAGGGAGCAGTGTGAATTTATTATATGCATTAATATGTATTTTTGACGAATCATCCATATATCACACTTGTTTTCACATTTGTCCTTTTTCATCATTGTTTTTCAAACACTGGTGTTGCATTACTTCAACAATAAATCACACTGGTCTATGATTTAATATATAACTAAATGGTATTTATTATACCAATAACTTGCATTTCAGCAATCTATTGATTCCTTTTTCTTCTGTTTCTAGTAATTTTTCTTTGTTAACTGTTGACATTCTCAAAGTACTTTGTTGGTTGCATTCTAGCTTGTGAGAGCCTGAATGAAGTGTGTTGAAACAGCTGGTGGAAAAGATTCCATTAAAATGTGAATAAAGCGCAGTGGTAAGGAGCCAGCTGTAATCGAAGGGGTGAAAAGAAACGCCCTGAAGCCACAAGAAGGTGGTCCAAACACGAACAGCCTCCTGTAAATGTCCATCTTATCTTTAATGTGAAAGCCATTCATTCCTGGCAGGTGTCTTAGGCCGTAAAGCTGGGGTGATGCCTGTATAAGAACAGTAAATCAGAACGTGTGGTGTCAGTATAAGAAGCAATTGTTAATATAGAACTCGAGTGCTTGATTTTGGTACACAAGTTCAAGCGTTAATCCCTTTCTTCTCCGACGATTAATGTCCGGTTGTGTTTTTGCACTGAAATGTTCTTTGGTCGTTTAATAGATTTTGTCAATAAAGTCCGTGTGTAACAGTTAGTTTTCATTTTCCATCATTTGTGTTACTAGTCACATTTCTTTAAGTTGGTGGAGTTATTTATAACAGGATGCTACATTCCCCAGCTTGAAGTCTATTCTTCATTGTTTTCCAGTCCCACTTAATGATCAAATAAATACTTTTTTCAGACGGTATCTTTCCTGTCAAACTTTGCCACACTTCTTCAATCTTCCAGAGAAATATTCTGTCAATATGGTAGCTATATTTGATGTACCATATTATTAGTATGTGTTATATATATATATATATTATAATATATATATATACTAGTTATAATATATATATATTCCCTCTACAAGAGTGCCTTACAACGTGCTTTCTACCATTCTACCTGTTGCATTAATTTATGGCAAACTTGTTATTTACCAGAAATAAAACAATCCAGTGAGCTGCTACCACAGAAACGTAAATGATTCCTTTGGCGCGCACATGACACACACGACACCCAAACACACACCCACCACCACACACCACACCCATCCACACCACACACACACACACCACACACTAGATTTAATTTACTGTCAATTCTTTATAGTCTGTAGCATGCATTCCTTTTCGTACATACACACTATGTTAGCATGGCTTTTAATTGTAAAGATTTAATCTCCACAGAATGACTGCATATATATATATAATATATATATATATATATATATATTATATTCCCTCTAAAAAGAGTGCTTAACAGTGCTTCGTAACTTTGCATTAATTATATGGCAAACTGTTATTTACCGAAATAAACAATCCCATGAGCTGCTACCACAGAAACGTAATGATTCCTTTGGCGCGCACATACACACATACACCACACACACACACACACACACACACCACACTAGATTAAGTACTGTATTCTTTATAGTCCTGTAGCATGCATTCCTTTTCGTACTACACACTATGTTAGCATGGCTTTAATTGTAAAGATTATAAGCTCCACAGAATGACTGCACCTTTTATAGGAATCAAAATACTTTGTTAATAGTGTTAGAATTAATAAAAAAATTGTATATGTAGTATGTGTATATATACACTTAAAGAGATGTGTAGAGGTATCAGTACCGTGTTAGCCGAGCTTCAAAATCAAAAATAAATAGATTATACCGTTCTGTGGCTAACGAAATGCTTTTATTTGTGTCGAGCTTTCAGATACACTGATCTCTTCTTCCAGCGTTTACAATGATGAAGCAAGCAAAAGCTATACTATACAGTGTCATTGGAATGTTTATCTGTGCTGGTGCTTCTCCCGTGTGTGGATGTGTTTTAATGGCTGAGGTGTCAAAAGTTCCTGAAAGCAAGAGATAAGAAGTGTGTATGTGATCAGTGTGAATTAACATGAATGGGAGCCCACAGTATATACAGTGCTTTACAAAAGGTGTGTGTGGATGGGAGCGGATATAAATGGTGTGGGTGGGTGTGGAAATGTGAGAGTTAGTAGCCATACCTAAAAGTGTGTGTATTTAGTTATTGCTACTAACTCCACTTTCCCACACCCACCCCACCATTATATCCGCTCCCCACTCCACACACACCTTTGTAAGCACTGTATATACTGTGGCTCTCCATTCATGTTAATCACACTGATACACATACACACTCTTTCATCTCTGCTTTCAGGAACCTTGACACCTCCAGCCATAAAACCATCCACACCGGGGAAGGACCTCACAGTTAACATTCCAATAGACACTGTTTATAGTATAGCTTTTGCTTGCTCATTCATTGTAACATCGCTGAAGAAGAGATCAGTGTATCTCGAAAGCTCGCACAAATAAAAGCATTTTGTTAGCCACAGAACGGTATCATCTATTTATTTTTTGATTATATATATATATAATAATTTTGATTCCTATAAAAGGTGCAGTCATTCTGTGGAGATATAATCTTTACAATTAAAAGCCATGCTAACATAGTGTGTGTGTATGAAAAGGAATGCATCTACAGACTATAAAGAATAACCAGTAACTTAAATCATTTGGGTAAGCTTTATTATACTAGCTATTGACTGTGCTGGGATATGAGAAATAGTAACACAGAGAAAGTTTAAGCATACAAAGTATACATTTATTATAATCACGTCACATACAACAATACTGCTAAACAGCCCCTGAACCTACCCTATATGATTAACGGGAAAAAATCCCTATAATATGGAGACCACTATGGGCGAATAATAAATAAATCTTATATCTCTCTATCATAAGAAGGCATATGTAATCCCCCACCAGTGAGACCGCCCTGTCTGATAACAAACCTACTATGAAATCCACTCTGAATGATCCAACCGGCTCAGCACTTACCAAGGGTACATAGAATCGATAGTGTATGTACTGTGATGTAAAGACAGCTGAAAATGTCCTGATTAGAATACCTACATCTAAGGAACTTAATCCATAAATTGCTCTAAAGCATAAGGCAGCACAGCTACAATAATACATATGTCACACAGTATGAAGATGGCACACACAAGTGAACCACACTGAACTGCCAGTGAGTACAGGGCAGCCCAATGGCATGAAGGTAGCTGCTTACAGACCGCATATGCAAAGTCCCTGGAACGATCACTGTGACCCTTGGTAGTTTCAACAAACACCGATTTTGCCTCAACAGCGTGGTCATCTGAGCAGGTAGGTACTAGGGTGTACAAACAGGAAGGGAGCCTCTTACGTACGTTTCACACCCTTGGCTTTGTGTGTGTGTGTATAATATATATAATATATATATATATATCTATATATATATATATAATCTATATATATATATATAGAGTATATATATGTATTAATATATATATCTATATACCACAGCATTCATTCAGCACACTGTAGTAAAAAACAGAGAAAAAAGCAGATGCTAGTCCCATAAAGAGCACATAACATACTACGAACCAATCCGGGGACCATTAAGAGACGGCAACTGCACGGGGTTAATCCAAAAGTTGTATTCACGACATCAAACAACACGTAAGCCGACGTTTCGGTCTCACAGAGAGACCTTCCTCGGGCCGTGCAACCCACAAGTGCAGTGACCAAACATATATACCCCCCATATTAAGTGCAAACAAAGGGAACCAATCACCAAACCATGCAATCAGACATGGTATTCAACATAGGCTGTGCTCCGTGTCCCCTCCCCCATTACTTAAGGCCATAAATATGAATCATCGCCATAGATAGAGAGCAGGCACTTTTGCTATCAGGAAATTTGCCCTGAGAACGCTTGTCTCAGTGTCCTAGTGTCCGTGCGGAGGTAGCATCGTCGCGCGCGCCATGACGCATAGAGCAACACACACTGCCCGCCGAGCGCAGTCCAGTAGTACGCGCCACGCACCACAACAGTGTGCACCGCCTAACATAGTCTCCCTGGCAACCTAGGACTCCGGCAACCGCAGATCGTCGCATGCGCAGTCTTGAAAACTGCATCAAACCAATGCCCAACACCCGACACTGCAATCAGGGCAGGAAAGGGGCACAGAGCTTAAAGTAAGCCACATGGTGAACCGATATAGACCGGCGCACAAGACGCGCATGACACCACCACTGCAAAATAGACAAGGAGGTGAAGGTGTGCAAGGGAGTGATACAACGAGTATAGCGACATATATAC
>WSYH01019014.1:0-10568 GCA_036426205.1 Ascaphus truei
CAGGCAAATTAGTCTCCTTTATCCTGACAGCGGCTAGGTGTGCGGTGGCAGCCGCCTGGAAGAAGGTGTCTCCCCCCTCCAAACAGACAGTCAAAAAAAGGGTGCAAGAGGTGATGGACATGGAAAGACTATCAGCCTTCCTGAAAAGGTCCACCACCTCTTTCAACAATACCTGGGACTCATGGCTAACGTATATGCTCCCCCAACGCCAAAATGCCCCATAGTAATAATAAACAAAGATCCAAATTAAGGCAGCCAAGAACAGGGAGCCAATCCCCCCCCCCCCCCCTTTTAACCCCCCCCCCCCCCCCTCCCCCCCCCCCCTCTATCACTCTCTCTCCCCTTTTCTGTTTCTTAACCCGCACTTCCCCGACAGACCTCTGAAGGTCAGGGGAATGTTGGGACTTTCTCCCCCACCTCAGACAAAAAACAGAAAAATTGTATTAGGCCAAAATGTTGACAAATATTCAAAAAGCTGTAAATGTTATAAATGCCTAATAAAAAACTTTGAAACAAAAAAAAACAAGAATCATTTGAAAATAAGGATCATCTGAAATGCCATATTATTGCTATTTTTGATCTTTTTTGCTCGCTTTTGAGCACAGATGTGAGAGCTATGCTCTAATTTTCTCTACTGTTCAAACTATACGCCTGAGTTATGTGTCTCACTGCTGAGCCTTTCCAGAGTCATGATTTCCGAAATCCATTGCCTTTACCCCTAGAGAGGGGGTGATGAGGTCCCTACAGACCACCATATTTCTCTTTCAATAAGATTTTATGAAGCGTTTGGAAATTTTCCTGCAGTCGTAGAAAAACAAGAAATCATCCAAAACAATACTTGTGGCCGCTCCATTTTTTTTTTTTTGAAGATTTAAAAAAAAAAAAATCTCTTTAGAATTTCCCTGTTACACACAATTCTGCACAAAGAAGAATATTGCAGCCTCTGTCCTTCCATGCCCAGTCACAGATCTATTTTAGTACCTGAGGCACGAGGTGATAATGTAACTCACACTGACCTGAATCCAAAACCTTAAATCTACTTGTACACGATATAAACTTGCTAATAATTCCTGGGCCGGTGACAGCACCAGCAATCTGTGGAACGGATATGACATGCGTTAGTATGTGCCAGGGCTATTGGATGGCTCTCTTCCACCCTCATCTATCTTTGGGGTAACAGGTGGCGACGCGCAGCAAGCGTCAACACTCCTTGAAGCAGGAGGGCACCCGCTGGCATCGTGCAAAAGTGTCATGTTCACCCCATCCTCTCTCCGGCAGTTGGATCCCTGGCCTGGAAGGAATGGGAGGCTGCCATGGAATGCAGCGACATGCGCTCTCAAGTGTCATTTGACGAGGATCACTGGAGCATCACAGCTCTGAAATAAATCTTGTGTAAACAGCTTCAGTCCCTACGGGCCAACTCTCCCTCTTTAACAGGGAAGCTCCCTCATACGGTATCGTATTTCAAAGTTCTTCCTGATAAAAGTGACTTCGTCTTCATGCTAGAATACTAGCATCCATGGCAATATCTGCTTGAAGTGACAGGGATGGACATACTTTCATGCAGGGCTGAGGTAGGGATGCAAATAAACCGACCAGAGCACAGGGACAGAGTCCTATAAGAGTATCCATAGTCGGTGTGGAAGCAGGGGTCAAGGCTGGCGGCAGAGTTGCAAAGTCCAGGAGACAGGAGGAGGTCAGGGCAGGCAGAATACAGCGAGGTCGGGGTCACGGTCTGCGGTCAGCAACAGGGAATCAAAACAGGCAATAGGGTAAAGTGTAACTGCAAAGACCAACAGGTGTTGCAAATGGTAGAACTGTGCTTGGTGACTCCCTATAGTAAATGCAGCCTTATAAAGCAGACTGCCAGTACCCAAAATGGCCACAGTGATCAGAAAGGGCAGGAGAGACAGAAAACCTGGATGTAGTAAAAACCCGGCACGGATCGAGCAGAATCCTTACACACAGAAAGAGAGACCTGTACAGCAGAGGGAGTTGTCGCCAGAAGGAGATGTCCTCCTCTCCCTCCTCACCCTTTGGAAGAAGAATTGCTACACGCGATATAGACAGGGGCTCACTGGTTCGGATCCAAGTGGCTTCAGCTTGCAATGCAGTCATTTGGATGAGAGGGGTAGGTGCATTGAGGGCAGAGCAGTGTAGGGTTCCTCTGCAACCCCTATAGGCATGGAGAAGGATGCCCGCAGCAGGGGGGGTTGAACACAACTACCTGAGGCAGAGCAGGTGGAGCAGCTGTCCCCAGGCATGGGGCGGCGGAGAGGAGAGAAGTAGCAGTCAAATGATCAGAACCCAACAAGGCCCACAAGAGGTGTGATTATAGTTAGAGGATGAGCAATCAGTAACAGGTCAGTGGACAGCCAAGGGATCATATGCTTGTGGCTTTGAGGGAAAGAGAAGCTGGAGCTCTGGATTGTAGGGTTAGAGGGGAATCTAGTCCTGGGGGGAATCATAGGTGGATTGGGGAGAGGAGGGCTGGAGATACTGTTGGGGTGTCTTTGTTGGGGTTTGTTGGGTCAAGATAGGAGGGTACGGAGCAGGGAGTAGGTAGTGGGGGGAGTATGGTTTGAGAGGAATATGGAGGATAGAACATCAACAGACAAAAAGGGGTCAATGCTCAACCAGCTGGGGTCCGCGCAAAGGGATCAGTGCTCACCCGACTGGGGTCAGCGCTGACCAGGCTGGGGTTAGCAGCATCAGTGGTAGAATTGGAGGGAGTGGCCGCTAGGGGTGCATGGCGGTGCCTGAAGCTTTGAACCAGGCCATTCTAGGAAGAGCTGGGGCAGAGGTGGCTGCGAGTTGTGGGTGAAGGAAGTGGGGCTGAGGGCTTAGAGGCATTCTAGGTGACAAAGCCCTAATGGATAGATTGGATAGGGGCATAGGGGTTGGCTCAGAGTTGAGGGATGAGGCGTGAGTCATGGTCAGGTATTGGGGAGGTAGCAGAAGTAAGCATAGCAGCAACAAGGGAGGGAGCACATAGTTTCCCAGGATTGGGTACCAATGGATGCATCGGGGCAAGAGGGTGTGACAGTACTTCAGGGGGTGGAAGACACTTCAACAGCAGGAGGGGTAGATCACGCAATTGGGGCAGCTGGGAATGGAGGTGAGGTGTTAAAGGCACTCCCGGATGTTTATTTTCGGAAGTCTTAAGTATGTAGGTCAAGCCCATTGAGCATGCACTTCCCGGTGGCGACAAAAGAACAAATATGGGTGGAAATTTGGATGCTCCTGCTAGATAAGGATTTAATGGAAAAGGTGGAGTCAAAGGAGGGTGAGAAGTCTGAGGAGAAGAAGGTGCCAAGGACAATTGGCAACTGACTTCAAGTCATCGCCTTCATAGCAAGTTTGGTGGGGAAAACATTTCTGCATTTGGAAAGTAAAACGTGGGAAGCGGATCCCTGATAGGTGCTTCAAATAAAATGTGGTATATTTATGTAGTACACACGAGTACAATGTTCCTAACCAGAAGTGATATTTAGTGTAGCCCTTTTTGTGACTGCCTGCATTAAGGAACTACGGGTGTTGCATATACCTGTGGCTTCAGGAGCTCTGAGCCTCCGCTATGTGGGAGCCTGGGGTCATACCCTTACTTATCGCGGTGCAGCGCCACCACTTGCCCAGGATCCCCATGATAGAGAATATACCATAAGCAAGAACATAACAAGCGTATTGTGCAACAGCAACCTTTTATGTATTTTGTATAATGAACAGACTAACTGCAGAGTATATATATATATATTAACGTTACACACACACAGTGGCTCGGCCACACCTTATCAGGGATAATGTTCTGTACACACAGGTGGCTCGGCCACTCTCTCTCCCTAGGAGTATGTCCTGTAACCAGTATCTGTATTGTACCATATGATATCACACTGATGCCCCAATTAGTTAGTGGGAGGCGGGATCAGCGCCTGTTGACCGGTGTAGGTGCACTTGTAGACAATGATACCTTCCGGTCACTGCGGTGACCGTCACACTCCACATAGGGTCCTTAGCGTTGTTCCAGCCTTCCGCCGACACTCCGTTATGTTGCGCCGTCTGTATCCAATCCAAGATGGTGACCGCAGCTCCGCAGCTCAAACCGCACTAAAGGGAAACGTCCCTAACAGCTATGGCCGTCCCTACAAAACGGCACCCTACGATGACAGGGGAATGCTCCTCGGGCCTGGGGAATGTCTCTCACCTAAGCGGGAAGGTCACTGACCCTCCGCTCACGCACACGAGGTTCCGCCAACCTCCTCCTTCACCTCCCTCTCGTGTCTCTCCCACCGCCCACACGCATCCGGTTCCTCTATCCAGAGTCTCACACCTAATTGGTCCTCAGCCTCAGCTGACTCTCTCACAGTTCAGAGTTCAGAGTTCAGAGTCTCTACAGATTGGTTGCCCTTCGCGCGCTTCTCTCGCGCATGCGCAGCCTAACTTGTACACAGTGACCTTGCTGGCAAAAGGACAATATGGCGCTTCCTTTGTAAATAACAGCGCGGAACCTTTATATATATGCACATCCTTACATTCTCCCCTCTCCAGAATCCAACATCCCCGCTGGTCTATCTAAACCACATATATATAACTATTTACACGACCCTCTCTTTCCTAGATTAGGTTACACATTTCGTTAAACAGTAACATCACAGATTGCATCCTATGCCAAGCCCACTGCTGAGCCTCATAATGGGGTGCCCCAAATTGATCATATGCCATCCTCATGGGAGGCTGACTGGTTCTTTGACTTCGCCGAGGTTGATTCTCCTCTGCTTCCTCTGCAGAATATCCAGTCTCAACTGGTATTTCCATCTCTACCCTTGAGGGGTTTTCAGCATTAGTACAGTCTTTTTGGGGTGTGAAACAGGGACTTTGTGGATCTAGGGACTGACTCACTGGAGTCAAATGGTCAATGTTCGGGCCAAGAGGCTCTTTACCCGTGGCTCCTTCGGGAGATGCCTCCACGGCCGGAAGGCCCCTTTGAGAGGTTCCTTCCATTGGATTCTCAGAGGTGGCAATTTTTACAGTCTCTGGGCCATCCTCTGTGTGTTCAACTTCTCCATCTATGGGCGTGGCTGGGACTTCCAATTCGTCATTCCCTACTTGAGGTATGGGAAGTAGATGATTCCTATGCCACACTTTTACGCGGCCTTCAGAATCCTTGATCCGGTACACCGGAAGACCAGGCATCTGTGACTCCACCTCATACACACCCTCCCGCCACCGGTCTGCCAATTTATGCTTCCCAGGAACACCTAAGTTGCGTAAGAGGACCGCATCTCCGGGGTGAATTTCCTTGTGACGTACTTTGTGATCGTAGCGCCTTTTATTTCCCGCATTCAATTGCGCTGTCGTCCGTTCAGCCAATTTATAGGCCAGCTGTAAACTGTCCCTTAGCCGCTGTACATATCGAAAATGCGTCCTATTGGATACCCCATCGGTAGATATCCGCAGGCGCACATCCACCGGTAACCGGGCTTCTCTTCCGAACATCAAAAAATACGGGGTATACCCGGTGGACTCATGTCGGGTACAATTATACGCATGTACCAATGCCTCGACGTGTTTACTCCACTCCGTCTTTTGCGGGCTCGTCAAAGTTCCCAACATATCTAACAAAGTGCGATTGAACCGTTCAGGCAAAGCATCCCCTTCGGGGTGGTACGGGGTAGTACGCGACTTGGCAATGTTCAGTAGTGCGAGCAACTCCCGTATCAGTGTACTCTCAAAGTCCCTGCCCTGATCAGAGTGAAGACGATTTGGTAACCCATAGTGAATGAAATATTTCTCCCATAGTACTCGGGCCACCGTTACGGCCTTCTGGTCTTTCGTAAGGAACGCTTGGGCGTACCTAGTGTAGTGGTCAGTGATCACGAGAACATTACTAACGCCCCGACTGTCGGGCTCGATACAGAGAAAATCCATACACACCAAATCCATGGGACCCGAGCTTTTCAAGTGTGCCATAGGGGCCGCCCTGGTGGGCAGTGTCTTTCTTTGTAAACAGCGATTACACTTCCGACAATGTTGCTCCACGGACTCCCTCATTCTAGGCCAATAGAACCTATCCTGTAGTAGCCCAAATGTCTTGTCAATGCCCAGGTGACCATGGTCATCGTGAAGGGCCCGGAGGACTAGGGTTCTCAAACGTTCCGGCAAAAACAGCTGACGCCGATCGGGATGGTTATGATAGGGTATCACCCGATATAACAAACAATTGTCCATTTTGAACTTCCCAAACTCATTTGACAGGAGTTTCACCAAATCTTTGGGGGCTCGCTTCAGTATAGAAGGGTTGTCTTGTTGTACCGCTTGATGGGCTAGCTCCACTATGGGGTCTTGTGTTTGATAATGCACTAGATCCCTCCACGAGATGATATTATCTTCAGTGATGTTCATAACTTCTCGACCTTGATAGGCCCGAGGAATAGCCCGCGAATGACATCCCAACGAGTCAACAACCCGTAATTCCGAGAATGCTACGTGGTCGTCGACTACCGCAGCCACGGAGCAAAGGGCACGAATCCCGGGACCCGGTATCTCTTCCCAAACTTCCTCATCAGGGGTGGATTGAAGGCCCGGTCGACGAGACAGGGCGTCGGCACCTATGTTGGTGGGTCCGGGTTTGTATTTAAGGTTGAACCTGTAGTTGGCTAGAGCAGCTAACCAACGGTGTCCCGTGGCGTCTAATTTGGCAGACGTATTTATATAGGTCATGGGATTGTTGTCCGTACGTACTTCGAACTGCACCCCATATAGGTAGTCATGCAGCTTATCCACCACAGCCCATTTTAGCGCCAAAAATTCCAGTTTATGGACCGGGTAATTCTGTTCGCTAGGGGTCAAGCTTCGGCTCGCATAGGCCACCGGACGTAGCCCGGTCTCATACTTCTGATGCAAGACCGCTCCTAATCCGCTAAGGCTAGCATCGACATGTAGGACATATTCTCGTTCTGGGTCCGCATAGGCCAAGACGGGAGCCTGAGTGAGGCTGGCCTTTAAGTTCTTGAAGGCCTGTTCACATTCTGGAGTCCAGGTCTCCCCAAAGGGCGTCTGCGCCGTGATGCCTTTCCTCCCGGTTTCTCCCGGGTATACTTTTAGAAGATCATTCAATCGCTTGGCCTTGCTGGAATAGCTCTCAACGAACCGCCGATAATAGCCACAAAACCCCAAGAAGGACCGCAACTCTTGGGCATTTTGAGGTCTGGGCCAATTCACCACCGCCTCTATCTTCCCTGGGTCGGTGGATACTCCATCAGCCGATACAATATGACCCACATACGTCACAGAGGATCGACAGAACTTGCATTTGTCCAGGGACAGTTTTAGACCCTCCCCCTGAAGTCTATCCAGCACCTTCATCAGCCTCTCGGAGTGCTCCTCTAGAGTCCGCCCGAACACGATAATATCGTCCAGGTACACTAAGCACTCTCGCGGGTTTTTTCCATTAGTCTCTGGAACGTGGCCGGGGCCCCGCAGATCCCTTGAGGCATGCGGGTAAATTGGTAAAACCCTAATGGACAGATGAAGGCCGTTTTTTCTTGGTCTTCCTGGCCCATGGGCACTTGGTAATATCCGGACCTGAGGTCGAGCACACTGAACCATTTGCTTCCCGTCAGAGCGTTCAGGAGGTCCTCGATCCGGGGCAGTGTATACTGATCGGGGATAGTACGGCTATTCAGAGTTCTGTAATCCACACATAGACGGACCGTCCCGTTCTTCTTGCGGACTACCACGATGGGTGAGGCGTAAGGGCTCCGAGATTCCTGCACGATGCCAGCCGTTTCCATCTCGGCGAGTAATCTCCTCACTTCTTCCACATCCCTGGGGGCAAGCCGCCGGGAGCGCTCCCGGAAGGGGGTAGTGTCGCTCATTCGGATGGTATGGTGGGCACTGCGACTGCACCCCACATCCATATCACTGGTGGAGAACACACCCCTTCGGTCGTGTAGCTCGTTCTGCAGTCTCTTCCTCCATTCATCCGGGAGTGGCGAGTCGCCGAAGTCAAATTCCAACACTGAATCAAAGGTAGTAGGTGAGCACCTAGACTGTCTCGTCGAAACCTTCTCCTCGGGAGTCACGGGGTATATCCTTCCCAGCGTCTGCCGCCGGTCAATAGTCATGGGGTACGGGGATATATTCTGCACGTACACCCAGGTGCGACTCGGAATCTTCCCGGGCCATTCCTTAACAGAGGCCAGTACTTTGTAGCCCAACCGTTGTTCGTCTTGGGCCACACTTTCCACGGTGAAGAGTTGATCCTCCGACCGTCGTCTGGGGTAGTGACAAGCAGCGACCATCATTCGTCCTTCCCCCGGGGGAATTTGAGTCAGCCCCCATTCTTGGCTGTAAAGGACGCCATACTCCTCTTCAGTCGCAATTTTACCGCAGACCTCTTGGAGGGCGGGGCAGGCCGCTAGGGCCAGCAGCGGGGCTTCTCCCGCTTCCTGCAAAAACTGGCGGAATACCGCGCGCACAATGTCAGCGTTGGTCCCCAAGATGATTGGGGCGCTGGGGTGGTCCTGAGGTTCAGGGCACACTAAGGCCTCCACTTCCATGGGGTGATGTTTACCCGTGTTCAGCTGGAGAATATCTAACTGCACCTTTACTACTCCGTCTATGGGGTAATCCTCATGACTCAATCCCCGTAGTCGAAAGGCATCCGCAGATAGTAACGGCAATTGGTGCAGGTGTTGGTCGTAGAAGGGCCGGTATACGATGGTCACTTGGGAGCCCGTATCCAACAATGCGGCTGCGTAGATGCCCTCGATAACTACCCGAATAATGGAGGCGGGGCCAATTCGGTGGCCCTGAGAGGGCGGTGATGCCTTTTCATCCTCCAGAGTTTGGCACGGCATTGACTGCGCCGGTCGGGACGACGTCCTCCGCAAGGTGGGGCAGCGGGCCCGTAAATGTCCCATCTTTCCACAGGCGTAGCACTGCATTTGGCTGAGGTAATCCTCGCCTCTCCTGGTTGGTGAACTTCGCCCGGTCGGGGGGCGAGATCTGGGTGTCACTGGGGGGATGACATCCTCGGGGTCGGGATCCCCAGATTCGGGCACGTCAGGCTTGGGTTCCACTTTCTTGACTTCCTTACTCCCGGGCTGTGGCTTCTTCCCGGTGGCCAGGTCACGCCCTAACAACACCGTCTCGTGCGCTTGGACCCGATCCATAAGGTCGTGAAACGACAAGGCTTGTCCGGGCATTAGGCAGCTACTGAACCGCACCGACACGGGGTGTAGGGGTAGGAGCCCCCTCAACAGCTGAGTGGTGCGTAGTCCGTTGGCTTCTATCCTTGGCAACACGCCTTTCCTCACCAGATTCCAAAGGTCCAGGTGTAGTCGCCTGAGAAAATCGGACACCATTTCCCCTTCCTTCTGGGCTAACGCATGGAATTTGGCCATCAAAGCATACGTGTCCACCGGAGCTCCATACGCCTTTGTCAGGCAGTAGATGAGATCTGCTGCATCAGCTTCCGGATTGTCATCTCGGTAGTAGTGCACCATGTGGGACGCGGGGGGCCGTAAGCACTCAACGATGCGCTGTCTGCGGACCGCGTCCGTGCAGGTCCATTCAGGCAGTACCTGTTCGGTATGATCCAACCAGTCCTCTATCCCTACTTCCCCTTGGGGCGTGGGTTTCTCACCGGAGAAGGCCTTTAACTTCCTGTACTGGAGCGACTGGGTGGTGTTGTGGAGAGCGGCGGCTATGGCGGGAATAGAGGTGTCTCCCGGTAAGCTATCCCCGACTGCGGGGTAAGTGTCCAATCTTGATAAGCTAAGTCGGTTGAGGCCAGACCGCAGGCCGGACGGGGTGGGTGAGGAGCCTAGGTTCAGGGCTGCCGGCCAGCGAGGGTGCAGGCCACGGTCAGGGGAGTGGTCGGGGCCTCCGGTCGCGGCACCTACGGCGGGTGCATACTCTCTCTGTGGGGTGGAGGTGGCCAGGGGCGCAGGGGTGTCCGCCTGAACTATGGGGCAGCGCACCCCCGGGGCCTCGGGCAGTAGCAGTATACGGGGTAACGCCTCGGGGCATATATCTTGTTCAGTGGCATACAAGATCCGACGCCAGGCCTGGTCGCGGTCATAAAAATGGTCTTGTACTTGGGCATTGTCCAGGAGCGGAAGCTTTCGGACCTGCTCGGTCACTGTGCCTAACGAGATCGTGGCGGGGACATGGCCCAGCGCGAAAACGCGGTTCAGGGGAATCCCACGCCGCTGGGCCCACTTGCGCACCTCGAGCGCCGAGGGCACCGACATGATGTGGGTTGGTTGCACAATAGAGACAAAAAAAAATGTGGGGGCACCCCAGGTCTAAGATCTCAGCAGCGCCTCCAAATGTAGCCCTTTTTGTGACTGCCTGCATTAAGGAACTACGGGTGTTGCATATACCTGTGGCTTCAGGAGCTCTGAGCCTCCGCTATGTGGGAGCCTGGGGTCATACCCTTACTTATCGCGGTGCAGCGCCTCCACTTGCCCAGGATCCCCATGATAGAGAATATACCCTAAGCAAGAACATAACAACCGTATTGTGCAACAGCAACCTTTTATGTATTTTGTATAATGAACAGA
>WSYH01019015.1:0-10567 GCA_036426205.1 Ascaphus truei
GACACACATACACATACACTGACTGACACACATACACATACACTGACACACATACAGTGATACATACACTGACTGACACACACACCCCAGTGATGCGCCGAACACCGCCCCAGAGTAAGGTGCCTATCCCCATCTCCCCCAGTGAGCTGCAGAGCACCTTCCATGTCCCGTACCTCCGCTGGGGGGCTGGCTGAAGCAGGAAACTCAGCCCGCAGCTCTACCGGGGGAGGAAACTCAGACAGAGTCCCCTGTTTCCGCAGCTCCACCGGGGTGGGGGGAGGTCAGGAGGGGAGGAGAGGTCAGGAGGGGGGGTAGGACACAGAGAGAGAGACATACACACCACAGAGAGAGAGAAAGAGACACACACACACACACACACTGACTGACACCCCAGACACAAATAATTCAGTTACTATAAATATAGACGTGCAAATAGCTAAAACATGCGGTCAAATTTTGTGTTTTGGAAGTGAAAATGTGTTGTGATTTTTAATTAAAAACATCACCATCACAAATACAATTTCTGTGACAAAAAACAAAGAAGTTTCACAGCACACACAGTTTTTTTTATTGTTGGTACTAGTTCAATAGCAAGTTCCCCAAAGAGCTTTGCATACATTAGTTGTGAACTATGTCATTAATTAATATATCTACGGTATCTCCTCTGCTGTGAACCTCAGAACCCTTATTAAACCTGATGTCTCAGAGGGACCACTAGATCCTGCCAGAGAGATACCAGGAGTATATGCTGACTGGGACATCTTGATAGAGGTATGCCAAGTCCATCTCACAACGCTCTTAGAAGAGACTGTCTTTTTGTCTGTTATCACCAATGTTGAATTCTCGTTTTTGTACCCAGTTGTTTCTAGAATACCCATATTCTACCATTTACCTAAAATTCATAAATCCATTGTTGACCCCCCAGGAAGACCAATTGTGTCAGTGATTCAATCTTTAACAGCTAATGTGTCACAATATGTTGATTCATTTCTCCAATCATATGTAGTTAAATTATCTTCTTATCTTAAAGACTCTACTGCAGTGCTCACACTCTTTAAATCTTTTGAGTGGAAAAGTAGTTACAGATGGTTGACCTGTGACATACAGGCTTATATACACACATTCCACATACCAAAGGCCTAGATGCTGCTGAGGCATGCATGATAAAGGATTTATCGTTACACTCTCTGAATAGAGAATTTATTCTCAAATCAATTGAGTTTATACTCAAACATAACTACTTTATGTTTCTCAAAGACTTCTACATACAGGTTTGCGGAACAGCTATGGGTACACGTTTTGCTCCTAGTTTCGCAAACCTGTATGTGGGGGACTGGGAGGACAATTATATTTGGGCCAATAAGCCATTCCACACCAACATTATCATGTGGCGACGCTACATAGATGACGTCCTGTGTGTATGGGATGGGGACCTTGAATCAGTTGATAAATTTATGTCCTTCATTAATGTTAACGCATACAATTTAGTCTTCACACACCATACTGATAGTGAAGTTATTGACTATTTAGATCTTAAATTATCATCTACACCTGATGGCCAAGTCTTAACTGAAATATTCTTTAAGGAAGTAGACACAAACAATTTATTAATGGCCACAAGCAACCATAAGAATACATGGATAAAGAATATCCCAGGGAGACAATTTATGAGACTGAAGAGGAATTGCAGTAGTAACGACACTTTCATTCAACAGGCCAAAAAACTCCTTGACCGTTTTGTACAAAGGGGATACAACATTGAATACTGTATCTAAGGAAGGAATTAGAAAGGGTTAAACATATGGACAGAAATGAGTTATTGATACAGAAAGATAAAAAGATCAGCAATAGAGAGATTAATAAGGTAGATGTGGCTTTCATTACTAATTTTAATTCGGTACATAGGAACATTGAACAGATTGTGGCCAAACATTGAGCCATTCTATGTGGTGACCCGATTTTGGGCGGCAGCCTGGTTGATAGACCTAGATTTATATATAGAAAAGCCAGTAACTTAAAAAATATGTTAGCTCCGAGCGATATTGGGCAACAAGTATGTCCTAAGTCCATTAATAGATGGCTTGGTACTAAACCTATGGGTAACTTCAATTGTAGCAAATGTTCCATTTGCAAATTTATGCATTTAAATCGTAAAACATTTGTTTCTAAGGCATCTAAAGAGGTATTTCATATTGAGGACTTTATCACATGCAATTCTGTGTTTATAGTTTACCTTCTCGAGTGCAGTTGTGGATTCCATTATATTGGTAGGACCAAACGTATGTTAAAAATTCGTATACAAGAACATGTTTGTAATATTAAAAACGACTATGAGAAACATAGTGTATCACGACATTTTTTGAACTATCACCAAAAAGATCCCTCTTCGTTAACATTCAAGGGTATTAAACATGTTCCTTGTAATAGAAGGGGAGGGGATAGAATTAAGGCTTTATCTGCTCAGCAATCATATTGGATTAATAAATTAGATTGTATGGCCCCCAAAGGGTTAAACGAAGAACTGGATGTCTGGGCTTTCTATTAAGCTGTATGTGAAATGATGGTATAATTCCTGGCCCTTTTGGCAATTTAGCTCCATTGAACAAGCATAGTGATCTAATATTGTCATTTAGCAAGTTGTTTAATTTGTATATTTTGTATAGTTAATATTATGTATTTTCTTTTCTCTTTTCACAGATTTTATTTGTATTTCAATAAAGATATGTTATTTACTTAATTGTATTTCCATGTAATTCTTATAAATACCATACCCCAGTTACTATTTCAGTGCACCTGATTGGATCCTGGTCTCAATTAGCTGTCCAACGTGGGAGGATGTGCCTGTATATAGTGCTCATGGGTAATGGTAATGAATTATCCCTGAAGAAGTAGCACCTAGCTACGAAACGCGTAGGATTATTGCTTTTATTGGTACCTTTTATGTCCATTACTTTTATCCTTTAACAGTTTTGTTGGATAGTATTGAGCTACATTTTTTGCTGCCGTGTATCTATGCTATACCGCTCGGGTGTCTCCCGTTGGAGGTACGCCCCTTGTGTGACGTCACAAGTATGCGCGTAGTGTAACGTCACTGTCAGCTGACGGACTTTCAAGCACAGACGCGTAATACGCAACTGTATCCTGTCAGCATTGATACTTTGTTGAGTGGACTTAGAGACTTTGGGCCTCATGCAGTAAGCGTTGATAAGGGAATTATCGCCATTTTATAGCCAAAATTGGGTTTGAGATTCAGTAAGCGCCGATAAGTGCTTGATATCGCCAGGTTTCGGAGCCGATTATTTTGTTATGGCCAGTCGGCTGCCGATAAGCCTGTTTTCGCCACTGATCGCCACTTTTTAAATCGGCTGGATTCAACAAAAAAAAACAGCTTATCGGGCCTGATCGGCACTACGAAATTGAGATGTTATGGCCAATTTCTCCCGCCAACTAAAGTTGGCAGTTTGGAGGGGAGAACGATCGCTAAGGCTGCCGCAACGGCACTTAGAAAAAAAAAATCTTCTGTACATCAATGGAGTCAATGGAGCGGGGACGTATAACAGTATAGTACTGTTTACGTTTCATTGCTCACAATACAAACGTCATTTGCATTACAGTGTGGGGGCATTCCCTGCATTGTGTCACAGCTGACGTGTATTATTTGCATAACATTATACTTTTACATGTTTGCAGCATTTGCGGGTCACATTACTCATCATGTGATGATGTGCCAAGGGAAAATACTATACTCAACTCTTAAAGGAGAAACTCACATCATATCACACATTTTACTGAACTGAGCGACAATTATTTACATGATGTTACACATGTGACACATGTCACACATACACAGTATATTCATCTTCCTTTACATTACACAATGCTTGTAATGTGACACGCATCTTTAAACGTTCATGTACATCTGTCTTCTCATGTTTACATATAGTTTTGGGTCCTCCCTATTTTCATGACGTCACTTATTGGACGCTTAATCACATTGCATGTTTACATTGTAACCGTAGCATTACAAGCACTTCAACCTAACTTATACACACATGTACAGTAATTCAGCATTGGGACACCTTGTTAACTCATTCTATACCAACTATCCTCCTTACAGAAATGCATGCATATGCACACGACTATTCATTGTTGTCAACATGTCACAATAACATGCCTAATTACACATGTTACACAAAACTTTTCCCACGTCAATCTCAGCCTTTTTGCCTAATTACATGACTGACTGTTGCGTTCACAAGTGTTACATGCATTGCACATGCAACTATTTATTTGCAAGCAATGTTTCTACAAAGGTTCACGTCACATCATTGCCAAATATCATCATTCCCTGCAGAATACACACAACAAATACTTATAACAAGAACTGCACACAGCTTGCCACAGAAGTACTTTATTATGTTAATGTAACACCTTGCATTTTACTATGTCACCTGACATCATCACATACCTATTTAAAGGACGCCCATTACCTGCTCATTCACAGCTACTCATTTCAAAATGTTGAGATTGTTTAGGAGACGGAGGAACATTCTTTTCTATGACATGCTTGATGATGAAGACAATCATATAGGGCAAGGGAGGGACACACCGAGTGACAGTGACAGGGACAGTCACGCGGATACGACAGGGACAGGGAGAGGGACAGGCCGAGGGACAGGTAGAGGGACAGGAGATCAGAGGAGAAGACAGAGGAGACAAGTTGTGCCTCGTCCGCGTCTGTACAGGGAGAGAACCCTGTTAGATGGGATGAGTGAGGAGGAGATTGTAAGTCGCTATCGTTTGAGTTCAGCAGCAATCTTAGCTCTTTATCAGGAGAAAGGGGAGATTTAGATTTTTTCACAGCCAGAGGTCGTGCAGTCCCTGGGCTTGTTAAAATGCTGTGCTCATTACATTATCTTGCTTCCGCGTCATACCAGACAACTGTGGGCATAGTGGGCGGGGTCTCGCAATCTACATTCTCGCGGGCCTTGACCCAGTTTCTCTATGCACTCAATAGACGCGCTAGGAATTATATTCATTTTCCTACAGAGGCGACAGAGTGGCTGGAAGTCAGGACTGGCTTTTATAATATAGCAGGGATACCATGTGTGCTGGGTGCAATCGATTGCACACATGTTGCTTTGATTGCACCTAGTCAGAGTGAGCATGTGTACCGCAATCGTAAGCACTACCATTCACTCAATGTACAGGTGGTATGTGATGCGACGATGAGGATAATGCATGTGGTACCCAAATTCCCTGGTTCCAGTCACGATTCCTCTATCCTGAGGAACTCTTCAGTCTTCCATGCGTTCGAAGAGGGACATTTTGAACATGGTTGGCTGCTGGGTGAGTACACATTTACATGTTATAACACAAAACACTTTTTTATTTAGGAATGTTGGCATTGTACAATTTGATCACTAATGTCAGCTTATGTGTGCTCCATTCATTATAGGTGACTCAGGATACGGAATTAGGCCGTGGCTCTTGACTCCGGTGCTAAACCCTCAAACTGAAGCAGAGGAGAGGTACAATGCAGCCCATATATCTACAAGATCTGTTATAGAGAGGACATTTGGCCTACTCAAGACCAGATTTAGGTGTCTGGACAGAACTGGTGGGGCTCTTCTATACAAGCCTCAAAAAGTGTCTGATATTATCCTTGCCTGTTGCATTTTGCACAATGTTGCACTCAGGCACAATGTACAGTCAGACCTAGCTGAGCCTGTGGTAGACGAGCATCCCACCCATGTAGCTGCTGAAAATGAACAAACAGCCAGTGGTGGCCAGACACGCCAGAATCTCATCAATTCATTTTTTTCTTGTAAGTAAAAACATATATGTTCCAAGTTATACTTTTATACTTACATTATGTTATCTTAACAATAATGTTTTTTTATATACCCTTCTGGTAGGACACAGATGAATATGGGTTGCACACCTTTCTTTTCTCTGCTGTGTGCACAAAGGGATGTGGCACCGGTATGTTATTGTTGCACAGGTTATATAATCCCTCTTCAATTGTACTTTAGTTGTGTATATGTGAATACAACTGGGGTAACAAAGCACTAATATTTTAGCATTGTGTTGTTCCTTATGCTAACACAATACACATATTATGCCCATACTCATTCATGCTTCTAGTATGCTTACATACAATGTTATTGGTGCAGTGTAACATGTACATCCATATGATGTGTACACCAGGCTGATTTACATTTTGAATGTCATTAAATATACATGGTGTTGCACATTTAACACCAAATACACACTTTGCTGTGTTGTTTACGGTACTGAAGATGGCATGTCAATGTTTGCAATTTATATATTGTTCCTTTGCATTATAGGTATATCTCCAGTATGACTGATCATGGTATGTATATTTGCTGACATCTCTCATAAGATGTGCCTACATCAATCTTCCTATAATTATTTGAAGTCAAAACCCAACATATTGGTTTAAACACAAATGTTACATATATGTACTTTCTGTATCATGTATATGCATTTAGCTACTCTTGAGCTTTCATGTGCATTGTATTAGAAAATGATTACTCCCATTTCATCACATTTTATGTATGTTTCCTTATAAATTCCATTAATGTAATATAGAGGTGTTTGGAGACAAGGGGATAACTGTAGTTATTTCTTAACTTACGGGAGATCATTCATCACGGATGAAATTGACTGATCATAAAACTCCATGCATGAATGCCTGCAATCACAACAATGCGTACTACATCTTATATTTAGCAATGTTGGTGTTTTGTAATGCTAGGAATTAATAGTCAACATTAATTTAAATTTGTGACATGTGTATGTATAAGTCACACGTGTGTGGATGTGTCCTACATGTACCAAGTGTTAAACTGTTAACAGAGAAGACAAATTTGTCACTAATGTTACTGTCATTTAGCATTTATAATTTACCAATATGACAATGTTGGTAATATTTTTGCAATATAAATCACGTCACTTCATCATTATCATGATGATAATTATCAAGTATTGTCACAATTGTAACGTCAATCACGTGCACATTAGCATAGACACACTTTGTAAGACAACTGTTTGTGTCTGTATCAATTTGTGTAGGATCCATGTATAACACCGACAAATGATAACACCAGCTTTATTATGGTAGCTTATATCATCATATTGACTATACTATGTATTTTTAGAACGTTTAATAAACACAGTAAACTATAGTTAGTTAGGTTAATGAAATATACACAGAAACGTACTTCATTACATGATGTTGATGTCATAATCAGAACATCATGCATTGTAGGGGACCACAACATCTGGCCAATAACATTATTTGCTACAGTCCCAAACCATTTTATCAACATACCCATGTAACAAGAGATTTTTAACAAGAAATGGCTAGTTGGTTGTAAGTGTCCTTTACCTTGGGAGAAGGAGTGGCTCAGTGAGTAAAGACACACACTGGCACTGAGATTTTGAAGCAGGGGAGTCTGGTTCAATTCCCGGTGTCGGCTCCTTGTGACCTTGGGCAAGTCACTTTATCTCCCTGTGCCTCAGGCGGCAAAAAATAAATTGTAAGTTCCACGGGCCAGGGACCTCAGCCTGAAAAATGTGTCCGTAAAGCGCTGTGTACAACTAGCAGCGCTATACATGAACATGCTCATATTATAATTATTATTATTATTATTATTGTTACATAGTTTCGACAGTCATACGTTCCATTACACAATAGAATTCACAAATGTGTTAGCAGAGTGGGAATGGTTGTTATATATAAAACACACCATGCCATAAAATGATAGTAGTCATTAAAGAACACTCAATAAAAATTCATGAGGCACTATTTTGCAACATCATTATGTTAATTAAGTGCTTATGCAATATAGGCATAAGGGTATCACATTTTTAATTGTTTGTTAATAAGCGCTGCAAGCAATATAAAATTAGTTCCATATGTAGTATAGTAGTCGGTGGCTCCTCCTCACAATCATCTCATATAAAGGTAGACTCTTCTGAAATCATACATTGATCCGATTGTATCTTCCCCGACATCTCTGAAATACAGCAAACACATGATGGTCAAATATGGCACCTTACTATATATGTATCCGTGACAACGCATTACACAGCTCTATATGATTGTGTACATACACACGTCACTCACTTATATGTTAGAAGTACAAGTGTACATCAGTATGTAATGTTTATTTAAATTTGTAGCAGGCATAACTATGTATATGATGTGAACGTTGCCTGTATACTGAAAAATGTGCGCGCACATCTTAGTGTGCGCACGCACTTCACGCTTGGCTGCACTAACTGTTAGCGCATGCGCAAAACAAAGCGTACGTTGTGCGTTCAATACATCTTGAAAATACCATTAAACATAAAATCTTTATTTCAAATACAATGAATACGAAACTACATTCGTTCTAAACGAGTACATCTGTATTCTTTTTAAACAGACGTGTTTGGACAGAAAGGACGGCCGATAACACAATGCGCAAATGCAATACGTGTGACGTCATGTTAAACCAGCGTGAAACGCACGCTAACACTCCTCCCACTCAATTAACATTCGGCTAACGCCCAGTGAACGGCCCCAGTGTATGACACAGTGCAGTTACCGTAACTATAACAAAACAACACAGCCAATAGGCTTTGAGGCGCGCACGTCGCTTGAGGGCGGGACTTACATCCGTAATCCTTTTTAAGGACGCCTTGGGCCATGACAAGGGTCCCACGTCATACGTGGTGGACCCGCTTTTAAATGTTGCATGATAACAAAACAGGTATGTGTTAGAGTTATGTTAAAATGTTGCTAATATGGTTAAAGGGATAGGAAAGTACGTATATTTATTCCGTCAGCAATGTGTACTACTCTTTCAGGTTATACTATATTGTATTCGGCAACAATTTCTTTGTGATCGCTACATGTTATGCAGTCTGCAATGTTACGCTGTATCCACGCATTGAAAGGGAAAATGGTGGTTAAAAAAAAAAAAAAAAAAAAAACATTTAAACGCACAGTCAACGCATAACGGTTGTTATATTTACCATTCTTCTAGAATTAACTCTTCGTCTGGCTGCAACTGGTCGCTCCAGAAATGCAAGGCATTTTCATCCACGCTTGACCCACTCGCTGAATCCAGTATGACACACATCTCCTCCATGAAGCGCTCATAGGAATCGCCACTGCTTTCTTCAAACAATTGGTCGGGAGGTAGGTTCATTTCTTCTGGTTCCCATTCCAATGCATTTTCAGCTGAAAGGCTTGGTACATAATCATAGTACTTTTGTTGTTGTACAATGTGGGTTTCAGGAATGGAGGGTGCAGATATTGCAGCAGGTATCGATTCACACGGAACAGTAGTAGCGGATCCATTGCTATTGGCATTAGGAATAAATATGCCTTTCACAACAATATATGTGCCCTCTTTCAGGGTAAAATGCTTTTCCTTTGCAATCTTCCAGAAACCATAGGTGTGTTCTAGCTTATCCTGCACACGTTCAAAAAAGTCATTAGTTGATAAAGTGAATCTTATTGAGGAATTAAAATTCCGCGCATGCCTACGGTCTTGGTAATAAGGATATTTAGCTCGAATCAAATCATAGATTTGGCGGGTGCTTGCTTTGTGTCCGCGACTGTTTAAAATTGCTTCTGAAACCATGTACTTATACACTGGCGACACAGTTTATTACACTGCGGCCAGATCCGCAAGCCGGGAGATTTCCCGGCTTGCTAGTGGCCGCCCCTCGGCGTGCCGCGCGTCATAGACGCGCGGTCACGCGTCTTCGGGAGCGTGCGCCCCCTGCACGCGCGTCCAGGGGCTCCCCGAGGGAGCCCTGGTGTCCCGCGATCGCGGGACAGCGGCAGGGGGTTCCGGGGGACCCGGCGGACCCGGCAGCGGTAGGGAGAGCGCCCCGATCGGAGGGCGCTCTTCCGCTGCTTCGGCGCGCGCCCGTCACTCTCGGGCGCGCGCCAGGCTACTGCTGCGGCACAGAACGGGCAAATGCTCGAATAAACTGTGCCGCAGCAGTACCCTAAAAGGGGATTCATATTGTTAACGAATTCATCAGCCATGTCAGAGTAGCACAAAAGATGTGTGCAGTTCTGTCTTCTTTGCTCATCAAAATGATTCTGCTCAATGGCTAACAAATTCCTGTGTTTCCTTTTCAAGGTCAACAAAAGTAACTACTTTTACTCCTTATTTCAAACGCCAATTGGATGTGTCCTTTTAATTGGTTTAAGTTTTGTGGTTAGTGATAGGCGAATGTGGGAAAAACATGTATCATTTTTTTATCTCGTTTGTGAAAACATTCCTACACTTATTTCAGTAACATTGAGTTTTCTAGAAAAATAACAAAGAGCACTGTGTGAAAATAGTGCTTAGACAGCCATATCAGTAAATACACACACCTGCAAAATGAAATGTTTTTTTCCCACATACATTTCTGTGTGTATTTGAAAGTCTGGTTAACTACCTGTCTGCATGAGTTTAAATACGTGTGTATCTATATATATATAAATATATCTCTCTCTTAAAAATATATATATATATATAAAGTGTATATT
>WSYH01019016.1:0-10567 GCA_036426205.1 Ascaphus truei
TTTACCCCTATCCAAGAGACACTTCAGTTCCACAACATATTTTTTTGTTGGATTGGATAAGAATTGAACATACGTATCTGCATCACCAAGTAACCTAAAGGCCTCCTTTTCATAGTTAACTCAGTCCATCAGAACCAGCACCCCTCCCTTATCTGCCTGTTTTATGACCAAATCATTATTATCCATCAACTCTTTCAAAGCTGTTTTCTCCGGTTTGGTCAAATTTTCTGTTCTTTTTTTATTATTTTTGTCACTATTTAGTGCTTCAAAATCTTTGGTAACCATTTGGAAAAATACTTCCAAATGGTTGCCTTTGGCAAAATGGGGAAAAAAGGTGGATTTAGACTTTAATCCTGAATGGACAAATTCCTTCTCTTGTTCCACTATGGGTGGTGTTATTTTGTTTAGAGGTGGTTATAAATTTCTCCCCAAGAAATATCTTTTGATTGTTAATTTTCTTAGAAAGCGGTTCGCGTCTATAAATAAATCAAAATTACTATGATTCTTCATAGGCGCGAATGATAAACCTTTTGAGATGACATTTATCTGTGACTCTGTAAGAACCGCTTTACTAAAGTTAAAGATATTATCACCTTTTAATTGTCGATCTTTTTGGGTTCTCTCCCTTTTTCTCCTACTTCGCTTTCCTCTGATGTTCTTTCTCTTTTTAGGTTGGGGACTGTCCTCTTCTCCTTTTCCCGTGAAGTGGAAGGCCCCTCTGCCCCTAGAAAAGTCTCTGACCTATCTATATTACAGCGTTCAATTTCATTATCCTCTTTTCTTTCTTCCCTTTCTTGTGAATGATTCTTATTTTTCTGTTGTTGTTTATGTTTTTATCCAATTCTCTTTTTTCTCTTTTACTTTGATCAATGGGTGTATAATTAACCCTATCTCTATTCCTCTCAGGTTCTCTTCTGGGTGTATGGGTGCTCTCCCTATCTACTGAATGAGACTTATGCTCTATGTTAGTAATATGGATTTCATCCTCCCTTCTTTTGGGGTGATTCCCTCTATATGTATTCCCTCTGGAATTGTATTGTTGGTTCCTTTTATATGTTCTATTCTGATTCCAGTTTCTCTGTTCTCTCTTCTGGTAATCTTCCTCATCTCTCCTTAATTTTTGGGTTTTGTTAGGATTAATGTCTTATCTAAACTATCTAGTTTCTTCTGCAATGCATCTTTTCCCTTAAACTCTTACTATGTCCCTGCTGATTGTAATGGTGACTCACTGCTGATTTATACCTTAATTATTGCCCATATCTTATCTAATGACTTAATGAACACATCAATTAGAAGGGCTATAAATTTAGCACACTTCAGATCAATTAACACTCCTGACGAAGCCTCTAACAGTGTAGATTCGGCAAAATGCGTTGAGTGGAGGAATTTTGGTCATCCAGACGATCCGTATCCAGAACCACCTGCAGTGTGACATCAGCCCTGTGATCAAGCCAGCTGTGAACGAGCGGAGACGCTGAAAAATTGAGACGCTGTGACGGAGGGAATAGATACTTCACTTGGAATAACTCCACAGCTGATCGAAAGTGCAGGCTGAAGACGGGGGACATCCACAGTCGATGGTGGGGACCCCACACAGTGCGAGGTGGTGAGAGACACTGTGATCGTATCTGGTTCACTATTCAGTGATAAATGCCTGTTTTAGTGGCACTATTGTAAGTGCATTTTTTTATATTTTATCATAAATATTTTTTTTCTATATTTTATTGATCTGTGCTATGTAGTCCTTCTTATCTCCCTTATATTCACTGGAGCACACACTCATCTCTGTGATACTGGAGGGGAAGCGCTTATCAAGACCTCTTGGGATTTATTCCCTCAACGCCCTGTGACTACTTCTATCCTGTGAGTAGGCAGGACATAGAGCCAAGATTACACTCTATTAACTCCTATTGTGTTTCTACGTCTACATTTATATTTCCTGTGTCAATGTTTTTTCTTCTCTCCCATATGCTCCCCCTGGATTTCTTGAGAATCTTATACAGGCATACCCCACTTTAAGTACACTCACTTTAAGTACACTCACGAGTAAGTACATATCGCCCAATAGGCAAACGGCAGCTCACGCATGCGCCTGTCATAACGTCCTGAACAGCAATACCAGCTCCCTACCTGTACCGAAGCTGTGCGCAAGCAGGGAGATTAAAGAGCCTGTTACAAATTCGTTATTTACATCAGTTATGCATGTAAATGACAATTGCAGTACAGTACATGCATCGATAAGTGGGAAAAGGTAGTGCTTCACTTTAAGTACATTTTCGCTTTACATACATGCTCCGGTCCCATTGCATACGTTAATGCGGGGTATGCCTGTATATACCAAGTTCATTATATTTTGTAGTTTTGAAACTGGACACTAACCTATATATGCAACAATTATTTTTTCTTTAAATATTTATTACTGGACTTTCTTCTTTTTTGGACATTAAATCAGGACAAAAAGATAACTTTCAATTTATTTTTTTGTTTTCTGCAATTGAGACTTTATTATGCCTATTTGTATATCAAACAGCTGGGCTGCCTCATTTGGACATTTCTACTTATGTTACTGTATCTGGTCATTTGATACTACAATATTTTATTTATTTAAAGTGTGGCTGTTTTGTTCTATTACTAGCAGGTTTTTTGCTAGTTTGCTCAATTGCTATTGTAACATTCTACTTCAACTGTGGCTGTTTTGTTCAAACACAACTTAATAGCTAGGCAGACATCTGTTTAGTGTGTGGGTAGTTCATTTTATACTTTGAGGTTATAATTATTCTGCCCAGCTCTGTAGCAGTGTTTGCTCATAGGGTTGTGTAGTTACTATTTAGCAGTGTCTACCTACTGTATAGGATTTCTCAGTTACAATTTATTATTATAGGCTTGGTCTCCAGGTATTTCATATCATTTTTTGTTTCAGTTGGGATTTATTCATATAGATAATTATTACAAATATTATTCATTTATTCCCTTTCTTTTGAACTTGGTTGTCAGCATCTTTAGTTAGGAGGTTAGCGGTATCATTTTTTTCACTTATTTTTTTTTTCGTTTGTCTTTTCTGTGATCACTAATAAAGTCCATTTGTTTATTTATATATTTTTTGGTCTAATTTGAGTGCTAATTAGAGGACTAGCTTTTCTTCTTTTTGTGTGTTGTATGTATATATAGATGTATATATATATATATATATATATATATATAATGTATTCCATCTAAATTCCATCTAAGATTCATCTAAAATTCATTGGATTCAGCTAAGATCCATCCAAGTTACAGCGTCAGCGGTTCCGGAGTGTGAGGGGTTAACTACATTGTTCCGAAGATTCGCACCCCTCTTCCAGAATTCGTTTGAGTTGAGGATTCCTGAACGAATCCTGTAAGACTAAATGAAAGAATTTCCTCCAGCGAAGATACAGGGGTGGCAACTTGTGCCCCTAGCCGAGAACTGTCGCACGGCTCCAACCGCGCACCACTAAACAAGAACTGGAATTCCTTACTATAGAACAAAATAGGATTCCAGTGTTCTATTTCATCCCGAAAATCCATAAAGATCTCACCAAGCCCCCTGGTAGACCCATAATATCTGGGATACGTTCCCTCAGGAGGATAACATATGGACCTCCAACCCATTTAGTGCAAACCTGGTGCTTTGGAAAAGATACATCGATGATGTGCTGTGTGTCTGGAAGGGGTCATCGGATGAACTTGAGTCTTTTAAGGAATCTCTCAATTTTAATGATTTGAACTTGAGGTTCACTTTTAGTCATAGTAGATCAAAAATAAACTTCCTTGACCTTTCTCTCTATATAGACAATAACACTATTCAGACCAAAACTTATCACAAAGAAGTGGACGCGAATACCTATTTATTAGCGTCCAGCCACCACCATCCTAAGTGGCTCCAAAATATCCCCAAGGGACAAGCATTGAGAATCAAGCGAAATTGTTCTAGTGATATAGTTTACAAACAGCAGGTCAATGACCTTAGAGACAGATTCTTGGAACGGGAATATAAAAGGTGTGATATAGAGGGCAACACTACTATGGTGTAATTGAATATATTTAGCCAATCACCTGCAACTGCTTATTGAGCAGTTTGTGGGCAGCCAGCCCCTCCTCTTCTAGTTATATAATCTCCTAGCAAGGTCCCCTTATTATTCTCACTTCACTTACATTGGTATCTGTACTGGTAATACCTAGTTTTAATTGCACTAGGTTATACAAGCATATGCTTTGATATTTTAACACCTTCTGGGCTTATTTCACATAACACTATTGATGCATTTAGCGTAGGGACCTGCTAAAAGAGACTTACCTTACGTGGTTAGCAGGCTGGCATTATTTGATCAAAGGATGTATACTAAAAGTCTCCTTTTTTCTTATACAGTAGGTATTTACAAACCATAACTATATAATATTCCCCATTGATGGCTATCCCTATGGGAGAAGCGCAGGGATTCACTTTCGTGTTTGCACATTTGTATGGCCATTTCCTTCACTAGCTGCATGCTTTTTACATGGAGAAGCGCAGTGATTATATTTGTTTTACATTATTGTGGGGCCGATTTTAATCCTTTGCAGCACGCTCCTAGAGGGCAACACTACTATGGTTAATTGAATATATTTAGCCATCACTGCAACTGCTTATTTGAGCAGTTTGTGCAGGAGCCAGCCCCTCCTCTTCTAGTAGATATATCTCCTACAAGGTCCCCTTATTCCACTTTCACTTACATGTGATATCCTGTACTGGTATATACCAGTTTTAATTGCACTAGGTTTACAAGCATATGCTTTGATATTTTAACACCTTCTGGGCTTATTTCACATAACACTAGTATGCATTTAGCGTAGGGACCGCTAAAGAGACTTACCTTGACGTGGTTAGCAGGCTTGGCATTATTTGATCAAAGGATGTATACTAAAAGTCTCCTTTTTTCTTATAGGTATTTACACCAACATATATATATATTCCCCATTGATTGCTATCCCTATGGGAGAAGCGCATGGGGATTCACTTTCTGTTTCACATTTGTATGGCCATTTCCTTCACTAGCTGGCATGCTCTTTACATGGAGAAGCGCAGTGATTATATTTGTTTTACATATTTTGTGGGCCGATTTTAATCCTTTGGCACACGCTCCTAGAGGGCAAACACACTATGTGTGTAATTGAATATATTTAGCCATCACCTGCAACTGCTTATTGAGCAGTTTGTTCAGGCCGCCCCTCTCTTCTAGTGTATAATCTCCTAGCAAGTCCCCTTATTCACTTCACTTACTAGTGAGTATCTGTACTGGTATATACCAGTTTTTAATTGGCACTAGGTTATACAGCATAGAGCTTTGATATTTTAAACAACACTTCTACTGGGCTTTTTCACATAACACTAGTATGCATTTAGCGTAGGGACCTGCTAAGAGACTTACCTTGACGTGGTTAGCAGAGTCTTGGCATTATTTGATCAAAGGATGTATACTAAAGTCCTCCTTTTTTCTTATAGGTATTTACACACCATACATATAATATATATCCTCCCCATTGGTTGCTGATCCCTATGGGAGAAGCGCAGGGATTCCTCTTCTGTTTGCACATTTGTATGGCCATTTCCTTCACTAGCTGCATGCTCTTAATGAGAGCGGCAGTGATATATTTGTTTTACATTATTTGTTGGGCGATTTTAATCCTTTGCAGTGCACGCTCCTAGAGGGGCAACACTACTATGGTGTATGAATATTTAGCCAATCACCTGCAACTGCTTATTGAGCAGTTTGTGGCAGGCCAGCCCCTCCTCTTCTAGGTATACTATATCCTCTAGCAAGGTCCCTTATTCCACTTCACTTACATGTGAGTATCTGTACTGTATATACCAGTTTTTAATTGCACTAGTTATACAAGCATATGCTTTGATATTTTACTACACCTTCTGGGCTTTTTCACATAACACTAGTATGCATTTAGCGTAGGGACCTGCTAAAGAGACTTACCTTGACGTGGTTAGCAGGCTTGGCATTATTTGATCAAGGATGTATACAAAAGTCTTCCTTTTTTCTATAGGTATTTACACCATACATATATATATATTCCCCATTGATTGCTATCCCTATGGGAGAAGCGCAGGGATTCACTTTCTGTTTTGCACATTTGTATGGCCATTTCTTCACTAGCTGCATGCTCTTTACATGGAGAAGCGCAGTGATTAATTTGTTTTACATTATTTGTTGGGCCGATTTTAATCCTTTGCAGCACGCTCCTAGAGGTCAACACTACTATCTGTGTAATTGAATATATTTAGCCAATCACCTGCAACTGCTTATTGAGCAGTTTGTGGCAGGCCAGCCCCTCCTCTTCTAGGTATATAATCTCCTAGCAAGGTCCCCTTATTCACTTCACTTACATGTGAGTATCTGTACTGGTATATACCATTTTTAATTGCACTAGGTTATACAAGCATATGCTTTGATATTTTAACACCTTCTGGTTATTTCACATAACACTAGTATGCATTTAGCGTAGGGACCTGCTAAAGAGACTTACCTTGACGTGGTTAGGCAGGCTTGGCATTATTTGATCAAAGGAGTATACTAAAAGTCTCCTTTTTTCTTATGGTATTTACACACATACATATATATATTTCCCATTGATGCTATCCCTATGGAGAAGCGCGGGTATTCGACTTTCTGATTTGCCCATTTGTATGGGGTCCATTTCGCCTCACATTTGTAAAGAGGAATGGTGGTTCATTTGGAACAAGGATTTCGGGATGAAATTATCACTAAACAAGAACTGGAATTCCTTACTATAGAACAACCTAGGATTCCAGTGTTCTATTTCATCCTGAAAATCCAAAAAAATCTACCAAGCCCCTGGTAGACCCATAATATTCTGGGATACGTTCCCCCACCTCAAACCTCTCACCATTTTTGGACTTCCTCTTGCAGAAGTATGTCATACAGGTTCCCTCCTATCTAAGAGACAGTCACACGTATTGACCACGCTTCAAGAATTGAGTAGGACTGTTCTGCTGTTGGGTTACGTGTGACGTAGTCTCACTTTATACGGTAATAGACCATGAGATGGGACTTATGCCATTAAGAGAGTTTTAGAAAAGGATATTCTGTTGATGAAAAATGAGGGTGTTCATTTGGATGGAATTAGGTTCATCCTGACTCATAATTATTTTTGTCATGACCGTGACTTTTACCTCAGACATGCGGCACTGCGATGGACACCAGGTTTGACCAAGTTATGCGAATTGTTCATGTCCAATGGGAAGAGGATAATATATGGACCTCCAACCCATTTGTGGCAAACCTGGTGCTTTGGAAAATGATACATCGATGATGTGCTGTGTGTGAAGGGGTCATTGATGAACTTGAGTCTTTTAAGGAATATCTCAATTTTAATGATTTGAACTTGAGGTTCACTTTTAGTCATAGTAGATCAAATATAACTTCCTTGACTTCTCTTATATAGACAATAACACTATTCAGACCAAAACTTATCACAAAGAAGTGGACGCGAATACCTATTTATTAGCGTCCAGCCACCACCACCCTAAGTGGCTCCAAAATATCCCCAAGGGACAAGCATTGAGATTCAAGCGAAACTGTTCTAGTGATATAGTTTACAAACAGCAGGTCAGTGACCTTAGAGACAGATTCTTGCAACGGGAATATAAAAGGTGTGATATAGATTTTGCTATCTCTGAGGTAGATAGAATAGATAGGAGAAGTATTGTCTGTAAAGATTTATCAAAATCCAAACCCAAAGAATGTGATCCATTTCCCTTGTTTATAACCCAATATAGTGGTCTGGCTCCCGTTATATCCCGGGTTCTTACAAAACATTGGGGTATCCTTCAGAGGGACCCAATCCTCAAAAATTGCCTTCCAGATAAGCCTAAAATAGTGTATAGACGGGCAAAAAATCTTAAGTCCCAGTATTCACCTAGCTGTCCCCTTGACGGTCTTCGAGACCGTCATGTCACCTGGTTAAATGACCTAAAAGGGTACTACACTTGTTCTAAATGTATTGGATGTAAAAATAGTGTCAAAAGCAAATCCTTCAAATCTAGTGTAACTGGGATTAGCTATGACATAGATACATTTATTAATTGTAGGACTGATTACTGTGTGTACCTACTTCAATGCCCATGTGGGCTGCAATATGTAGGCCGGACTGGGAGACCCCTCAAGCGGCGATTCGCCGAACATATATATAATATCAAAAGGGGTCTTGAGACCCATAGTGTCTCTAACCACTTCAGGTTAAAACACAACCAGAACACAGAGGGCCTAACTTGCATGGGCATTAACACTCCGAAGTCGAATTGGCGTGGGGGAGACAGGCTCGGCATGTTGTCCAAACGCGAGAGTTATTGGATATACGTGCTCAAAACCCTGTCTCCCCTTGGTCTCAATATAGACTTCAATTTGGCATCTTTTTTGAAGGATCCTTAGAAATTAAAATGTCTATTTTTCATCCTTCATTTTTTTATTATTTTTATCATTGTGTTTTATCATTTTATAATGGGTAAATCACCATTACTTATCTTTTTATCACCTTGATATTGTTGTTTAATGACACATGTGCTATTTAGGACATTTTTGACCCCATCAGCGTTCCGTTTAGTGTTAGCTGCATTTGTCCCTATAGCACTTTCTTAATTACACTGTCTCCGCCCATTTGTGGGCGAATCTATGTACTTTGCCTGTATTTAAGTATTTTGTCCACTAAGCTCCACCTTCCCCTGAGGAAGTGACACATGGTCACGAAACGCGTAGGGAGGAGGAGCTTAGTACTGTGCGTGTGTGCCGACCAACTGCTGAATCCATCCGGTGCTGGAGAGGTGACCCGCGCCGCGCCGCTGACATCATCAATCGGCGTGTGACTGTGTGCGTCTCCGTTCCTGCCTGGTTGGAAGCAGGTTGTGGACGGCATTCGTAAGTGGCACCACTTGCCCTTACTTATTGCTGTTGCGGTTTATGCTGCTCCCGCGAGGGCGCCATCCAGTACAAGGAGGATCATCCCGTTAACCACGTGGGGTCCGTGGATATCGAGGTGGAGACGTGGCCTGTAACAGATTCTCTCCCCTGAACCAACAAGAGCATATCTTGTAAGTTGGGATTTTCCCGTTTTTGGTTAGGGCTTTGTGATCTCTTATACAGCGCAATTGGTGTGTCTTTGTTCTTATGTGATTACAGAAACCACCTGGAATCAATTCTGAGGACTATTCAATCCATTCAGAACTTTTTTTTGGTGTATCCATCCATCTGCCAGGACTGTCATTGATCCTCACCCGGTGAGCGACGGGGGTGGCAGAAGAAGAACGGAGATGAGGAGGGAGAGGGATGGCGTGAGCGTAGAGGGGGCGCAGGCAAGGGAGGGAGGGAGAGGGACGGGTTGGGTGAAGCGGGGTTGTGAAGTAGGACGAAGGACGCAACAGGAAAGGAGGGAGCGGCTGATAAAGTGGCGGGGTAGGTCCGCGGGAGGAGGGGCGGAAGAAGGGGGGGCATGGGAAAGGGTGGACGAAAAGGCAAGCGCAGAGAAAGTACGGGGTATGGAAAGCAAAGGGCGAGGGGCGTCAAAGCGGGGCGGGGGAGGGAACCGGGAAACGAGAGATTCCATCCCCGGGAGTGGACTGTCTTTGAGTATGGTATGGTGGCCTCAACTCATTAGCGCCGGGGACACTGCTTTTGTATATGTATTTTGTTTAGTAGATTTGGAACCGTCTATTGTTTGTCGTCCCCTTGGCTGCTGATTTTTGCACTTACACAGAAATTGTTTTAGTGTATTCACCATTTTCACACATTATTTGTTGGATCGAGCGCAGATAGAGAGTGTTTTTAGTTAGTTAGTTGTGGCAGCAAAATGTCGCAGCAACAATGCTGCACTTTGCCGCGGTGGAGTTTTCAGTTTGAAAACTCCCACCACACAACCAGAAATTGCGATGGCCGGCGCACACGGCGCGACGCGGCCGGTCTGAGCGAGGCGTTAGGGAAGCTGGGGGAGAGATAAAGGCCAAAGCCCTCCTCTTTCCCCCAGCCATTCTCCGTGTTGTGGAAAGTCTGCTCCTTGGGCCTGACTGCATTCTCTTGCCACTGGATGGCACCCTCCGAGCTGCCAGAGCAGCATTCCCCTCTGACTTTCACTCTGGAGTGACCTGCACCTTGTGCGGCATCACATGAGGCCCTCTGCTTCTTGGGTCCATCTGCACTTTCCTGCCACTGGACAGCACCCTACGAGTTGCATGAGCAACTCTCCACTCTCTGCTCCCCGCTCCGGTTTGACCCGCATCATGGGTGGCGTCATGTGAGGCCCTCCATGCCTCCTGCTCTCTGCACCTTCCATTAGCCATGCCGGCGGCCCTGGAAGCCTGCCCAACCACCACTCTGACATCCACGCCCCTCCTCTGCGGCACTGAACAGACGATCGTTCCTCACCTCTGGGTCCGGCCGTCGTTCCCGCTTGATCCAGCATCCCAATGCATCTGCGACCAGGTGACTCCCGCAGACATCAGGCACTGCTACTCCCAGCAGCCCCAAGAGCTGAAGCCACCAATTCTCCT
>WSYH01019017.1:0-10564 GCA_036426205.1 Ascaphus truei
AAGCCCCGGGAGATGAGACTGTGCCAGCGATGTGAGCTAGGAGAGGTGTGTGAGAGACACAGGCAGACACAGACAGAACTGGAAGCCCAGGGAGATGAGACTGTGCCAGCGATGTGAGCTAGGAGAGGTGTGAGAGAGACACAGACAGAACTGGAAGCCCCTGGAGATGAGACTGTGCCAGCGATGTGAGCTAGGAGAGGTGTGTGAGAGAGACAGGCAGACACAGACAGAACTCTGAAGTGTGTGTGTGTAACTGTTACCCATGTATTATGTAATCATTACACCCTACCCCCTGTTATTCATGTACTGTGTAATCATTATACCTACCCCCCATTATACATGTACTGTGTAATCATTATACCCTACCCCGTTATTCATGTAATGTGCAATCATTATACCCTACCCCGTGTTATACATGTACTGTGTAATCATTATATCGAACCCCCTGTTATACATGTGCCGAGTAATCATTATACCCTACCCCCTGTTATTCATCCAGTGCACGGTGTGAGATAGGAGAGGTGTGTGAGCTCAACAGGCAGAAACTGGAAGCCCGGGAGGTGAGACTGTTGCAGCGAGGTGAGCTAGGAGAGTGTGTGTGAGAGACCAGGACTGGAAGCCCCGGGAGGGAGAACTGTGGCAGCGATGCTGAGGCTAGGAGAGGTGTTGGTACATATTCTAGCCTGCGGTACCATGCCTTGGCCACCGGGAGTGCTGCCGCGTCTTTCAATGTTTGTTATCGAGCTGCAGTGCCCTATATTTTTTCCACCGGATTGCTGCTTGCAAAACTAAGGACATCCCAGACCCTGAACCTACCCATTGCACCTGTTCTCCACCTCTCAGTCTGGCCTATATAAACCTCCCTTGCCGGTTGTATATATGGTTCCTCAGTCTTGCTACGTTCCTGTTTTACTGCTGTGCTGTATTTATTATTCCGGTTCCAGTCCTCCTCGTTGACGACCTCTCTGTGTTACCTGACTACGCTATCTGCCTGCCGCACGTGTTCTTACCTCTGCTTTGACCCTACCACACTCCACTGCTATTCCCCTGCCACTGGGATCCCATTTCCCAAAGTACCAATCCCTGGACAGTGAAGACACAGGCAGACACAAGACTGGAACCCCGGATGTGAGACTGTGCCAGCAAGGAAGCTATGGAGAGGTGTGTGAGAGAGACAGAGCAGAACTGAAGAAGCCCCGTGAGAGAGAACTTTGCCAACGATGTGAGCTAGGAGGTATGTGGAGAACACAGGCAGACCACAGACAGAACTGGAAGCCCAGTGAAGTGAGACTTTCCGACGATGGAGCAGGGAGAGGGTGTATGAGACACAGACAGCAAACTGGAAAGCCCCGGGAGACTGAGACTGTGCCAGCGAATGTGAGCTAGGAGAGTTGTGAGAGACAACAGGCAGACACAGACAGTAACGGAAGCCCCGGGAGATGAGACTGTGCCAGCGATGTGAGCTAGGAAGGTGTGTGAGAGACACAGGCGAACAGACAGACCTGGAAGCCCAGGGAGATGAGCCTGTGCCAGCCGATGTGAGCTAGGAGAGGTGTGAGAGAGACCAGACAGAACTGGAAAGCCCTGGATGACTGTGCCAGCGATGAGCTAGGAGAGGTGTGTGAGAGAGACAGGCAGACACAGACAGAACCTGAAGTGTGTGGTGTGTAACTGTTACCCATGTATTATGTAATCATTACCACCCTACCCCCTGTTATTCATGTACTGTGTAATCATTATACCTACCCCCCATTATACATTACTGTGTATCATTATACCCTACCCCGTTATATTGTAATGTGCAATCATTATACCCTTACCCCCGTGTTTTACATGTAGGTTTATCATATATCGAACCCCCGTTATACATGTGCCGAGTAANNTCATTATACCCTACCCCCTGTTATTCATGTACTGTGCAATCATTATACCCTACCCCCTGATATTCATGTACTGTGTAATCATTATACCTACACCTTGTTATTCATGTACCGTGTAATCATTATACCTACCCCCTGTTATACATGTACTGTGTAATCATTATACCCTACCCCCTGTTATTCATGTACTGTGTAATCATTATACCTTACCCCCTGTTATTCATGAACGGTGTAACATTATACCCTACCCCTGTTATTCATGTACTGTGTAATCATTATTCCCTACCCCCCTGCTGTTCATGAACTGCATATTATATCCTACTGTGACGGGGGAGGGGTGCCAAGTGAGTAATAAAGGGGTCCCCCCCATTAGGCACCCCCTTCCACCGTCTGGGAAGTGAGGGGTTAACCAGAAATGTGCTTATAATACATGTGTTCCCCTGCTTCATAACCAAAAGGTACGTCCCTTGGTTATCCTATTCCCACATTTAGAGGGAATTCCTGTATAATTATTCCCCTGCCTCAGGGCAAACCGTGTTCTAGGTGATAGAAATGTATATGGGTACAATTATTGGTGTTTGTACCTATACAGTGTATGCATCAACCACATTCACTGGGATCCAGTCGGGAGGGAAAGGGTTAATGTTAATTTTGTGTTTATAGCCCTTTGTTCCTTTTCCCGCCTTTGCAGGCTCCATTTTGCAGTCTCTCCATAGGTCACCATTACAGCCCCATGTAACCCTATGGAGATTCCGGCGATTTGGGCCCGATATCGTTGAAGACCTGCAGGTGGCGCTTGAGAGGAGGAGCGGCGGTTCCCCATTGAAAGTGAATGGAGTAATACATTTCAATGGGGATTCCTCGACTCAGACCTCCAGGAACGGGTTGGCAGCCATCCAAGCCGCAGACCGCAAAAGCGGAAACTTTGTCTTGAAAAGAGCTTTGATCCATCCCCGGTAAAGTTCATGTTCAATTGGCGTGGGAAACTTATCTTCTAGGGCACCCCGGAATAAAATTATTTTTGCCCCTAGATCCTAGGAACCCCCTCACTCGACCCCAACCGGGTCCAACAATCAATGACCCCGGTAAAGGGTCGCGCTCGTTACGAGAGTCGCACCATTGACCGTAATGGCGGAGAAAGCAGCGTGGCTTTCAAGCACTAAGTGGAAAACAGTGTAAACTGAAAACCCATAACTCTGGTTCCGTGGGGACCAGAGGGCTGGGATTTGACCAGGATGTCGTCACTGCTCCGGCATGACAGCATGGCAATTTCCAGCCCTCTCCCCTCAACCGAACGGAGTAGGGTTAACTGTTAAAAAGTGTGTGTTTCCCATTGACTTCAATGGTAGCGGAGGTCCCATTGAATCCTATGGCAGCGCCGGCCATATTGATTCTAATGGAGGAAAGCCGCGTGGCTTTGAAACGGCTAAGTCCGAAAGTATGTAAAGTCAAAACCCATATCTCCGGTTCTGTGAGTACCAGAGGGCTGGGATTTGGGTAGAATGTAGTCACTGCTCCGGCATGACTGCATGGCAATTTCCAGCCCTCTCCGATCAACCAGACGGAGTATGGGTAACTGTGAAAAATGAGGTTTTCCCATTGACTTCAATGGCGGAGTTGCTCCATTAAAAGCCTATAGCGGCGGAGCCCATTGATTTCAATGGAAGAGTGAAATGCAGAGATTTCTTTTAGCATAGCGGAGAATCCTGCATTAAAGTTAATAGGGGATTTTAATTTGGTTTTGGTATCTCCGGTTCTGGGGGTCATGGAAGGCTGATATTTGGCCACTATGGCAAGGGTCCTCCGGCATGAGGACCTGGCAAATTTCAGCCCACTCAGACCCACAGAACGGATTATTTTAATATATGTTTAATATTAAAATGTTACTCTGCATCCCTGGTATTTCTAAGCCCGGGAAAGCAAGAGGCCCATATGGTATGTTAATGCTCAGGGGGCGACAAGAGGTCTACAATAAGCACCCTGATCAAAGGCTCACCCACCCTGCTTGTGTATGCTAGAACAAAGAAGAGCAGGACATGGGTACTTGTGTAAAGTGTTGTGTTTCACACCTTGAGACAAAGGTTTTCCTGTAAAAGGCAGACTTGGAGGCGCCTAGCCTTTTGGGAGGGGGCTAGGGAAATGAGCTCCTGATTAGAATAATGCCCAGCCCTGTGGGCAGGTATTACCTTGCTTCTCACGTTAGGTGGCAATGGATAATTGGGTGGAGGTAATTGATAACCAATGCCTGGCACCCAATGTTAGGGTATAGGGCTGGAATCCCATATAAACCAGTGTAAGCCCTATGCCCAGGGTCTTCATTACTACATCTAATTGTTACCTGATGCCTGAATGAATTGCCAATCCAGATCCTGATTGCTTAATTGCCCAAACCCTAAGTAAGTGTTATATTCTTGTATGTTATTTGTGCAATCTTGTGTGTTCACCTTCTTTAAGGAATAAACTATATTTATTATATCTGTCATGTTCAATTCAACCCAGAGATTTTGTGTATTTTTATAACCCTTCACAAGTTAACGTGACACCTACCCATTATTCATGTACTGTGTAATCATTATACCCTACCCCGTTATTCATGTACTGTGCAATCATTATACCCTACCCCCTGTTATTCATGTACTGTGTAATCATTATACCGCACCCCCCAATAATTCATGTACCGTTTAATAGGGTAGGGAGAGAGTGACTGATTGACTGGGCTGATGTGGGTAGGGGGTACCGAGGAGGGGGGTGTCATGGGAGAGGGGGTTTGACCCGGTATTAAAGGGGTTACACCCCATTTGGCCACCCCTGCTCTCACTCGGGAAGCAAAGGGGTTAACTGGGCTGTGGTCCAGTAATGTGTTTTACCTTGCTTCAGCATCCAACTGTTTATTCCCCTGTAAAAATGTATTGTTCTCATCCCAGTGTTTGCACCACCACATACACTGGGGTTGATGCGGAAGGGAAGGGGTTAATGTTAATTCAGTGATTATAGCCCTTTGTTCCCTTTTTCCGCTTGTTCAGGCTCCAGTTTGCAGCCTTCCATAGGTCGCCATTGCGGCTCCATGCATTCCAATGGCAGATTTGGCGGTTTTGGACCTGTTTCCAGCAATGACCAGCAGGTGGCGTCCGAGAGGAGGAGCGGCGGTTTCCCATTGTAAGTCAATGGGGCCATTGACTTCAATGGAGATTCCTCAACGCCGACCTCCAGGAACAGGTTGGCAGCCATCCAAACCGCAGACCGCAAGAGCGGAAACATTTTCTAAAAGAGAGCTTTGATCACTGTTAGTTCAAGGTCAACGACAAGTGGCGTGGGAACCTTAGGTCCTAGGGCACATGGGAATAAAATTCTTTTTGCCCCTAGCCCCTAGGAACCTCCCAAAACAACTCCCATCTGGTCCGGGAATGAGGGAACGCCGTAAAGGGTCGTACTCATGAATAAGGGTCACGCCATTGACTTTAATGGCGGAGCGGAGGTCCCATTGAATCCAATGGCGGAGCGCGCCCATGCATTGCCTATGGCGGCGCCGGCCATTGATTCCAATGAGGAAAAAACGCGTGGCGTTAAAAATGCTAAGTCCGAAATTGTGAAAAAGGTAAGTCCGTATCTCCGGTTCTGGAAGGACCAGAGGGCTAGGATTTGGGTCGCATGTAGCCAAGGTTCCGGCATGAATGCATGACCATTCCCAGCCCTCTCCGAACAACCAGACAGAGTGTGGGCAAATGTAAAGTTTGGTGAATTTCCCCATAGCCGTCAATGGCGGCGTTTCCCCATTGAAAGGCTATGGCGGAGAAGTCCCATAGACGGCAATGGCGGAGTTTCCCCATAGAAACTCTATGGTGGCAGAACCCATTGACTTCAACGGCGGAGTCGCTCCATTGAACGCCTATGGCGGCGGAGCCCGTTGATGTCAATGGGGAAAGAGTGAAAAACCGAGATTCATTTTTAAAGGGAAGAATCCTGTATTTAAAAAGTGTTTTAACCTGCATTGGTGTATCTCCGGTTCTGGGGGTCGCAGAGGGCTGAAACTTGGCCACAATGGAAAGTCCCTTCCAGCAGGAAAAACTGGCAAGTATCAGCCCTCTGGACCCAACAGAACCGATTATTTTGATATATGAAGTTATTAAACTATGAATTGTATTTTGGGTCTGGTAGGAAAACTCAGAGCCCATTTGCTATGTTAATGTTCCGGTTGGCTGACAAATGGCCGAACATATAACTCATGATCAAAGACTCCCCCACCCTACTTGTATATGCAAGCACAACAAAGGGCAGGACATGGGGACTTGAGATTAAGTGTGGTAATTCACACCTTAGACACAGGGCATCCTGGGCCAAGCTAGACTTGAAGGCGCCAGGTTAGTGGGAGGGGGACTGAGGAAATAAGCCCCCTGTTTAGAATATTACCCACCCAGTGGGCGGGTGTTAAGGTGCCCCTCAGGTGAGGTGGCAAGGAGAGATTGGGTGCAGGTAATTGTTCTCCAATAGCCTACACTCAATAGTAAGGGATAGACTGGAGATTGTATATAAACCAGTGCCCAGCCTATACTCTGGGTCTTTGTGTATTTTCGTGATGTCTACATCTGAACCTGTATTGTGGAAGAAATTGCCAATCCTGTATCCTGATGGCTTTCATGTCCAAAACCCTTAAGTAAGTGTATATTTTGCCTGTTATTTGTATATCTTGTGTTGTCACCTTTTTCAAGAATAAATTATATTTTATCATATCTAAAGTCGCGTTCAGTTCAACCCAGGTATTTTGGTGTATAATACAGCCTCTCATAAGTTACCGTGACAGGGGGTCATTACCATTAATCATTATACCCCACCCCCAATAATTCATGTACTGTTTAATAGGGAGGGAGGAGGGAGAGGGAGGAGGGAGGGAGAGAGACTGACTGACTGATGGGGCTGATGTGGGTAGGGGGTACAGAGGAGGGGGGTCATTACCACATGTGCTGTGTAAAGTTGCCCCTTGCCCTGGCTGGGGGTAAGTAGCATGCTGCTGCATGGGTTGATGCGTTTCTCCTTCTGCCGTCGGTTACAGAACCACACCCGGATCACCTCCTTCTCCATGTTCAACTGCTCAGAGATGAGCAGAATCTCCTCCGAGGTGGGTTTCTGGTTCTGTGGGGGAGAATGGGGGGTGGGGAGAGGGAGAAAGAGAGAAGAGAGGGACAGAGCGAGGATGAGAAGAGAGCAGGAGAAAGTGGTTTGAAGGAGAGAGGCCAATGAGTTTCAAGGGATGCTGCCCTCCCCCCCCCTGGAGAGAAACTCACACCCCACCCACCCTGGGGAGTAACTCACAATCCCCCTCTGGGAAGTAACTCTTACAGTCGTCCCCAATGGTGAGTAACTCTCATGAGTAATTCTCACAATCCTCTGCCCCCCAGGAGTAACTCACAATCCTCCGCCCCCACACTGAGGATTAACTCTCACAATCCCCCTCACCCTAGGGAGTAACTCACAATGCCACACCCCCTCCCCCACCCTGGGGAGTAGCTCTCACAATCCCTACCCTGGGGGGGGGGGCAGGGGGTAACTCACCCTCCACCCTGGAAGTAACTCCACAATCCCTACCCTGGGGGGGGGGGGGGGGTAACTCACAACCTCCACCCCGGGGAGTAGCTCTCACAATCCCTACCCTGGTGGGGGGTAACTCACAACCTCCACCCCGGGGAGTAGCTCTCACAATCCCTACCCTGGGGGGGGGGGGTGTAACTAACAAAGTTCTCCTGAGTCTCCCCCCGTTTCCACATTCCCTTCTGTCCATTCTCCTTCAATGCTCCTCTTGCTCCCCTTGCTTCCCTCCACCATTTGCTCCCCTCCCCATTTGCTCTTCTTGCTCCCCTCCCCCCATTTGCTCCTCTTGCTCCCCTCCCCCCATTTGCTCCTCTGCACACCTTCTTTTCCTCTACCCCTACTCCCCTATGGATGTTTCTGCTACTCCCTGCTCACCCGGGTTCTTCCAAGTGCCTGTGCTCCCCCATATTCTGCCTTTACGCCTCTCCATCTCACCCCATGCTTCCCCCAGTGTTTCCCTGTTCCCCTGTGCTCTCTCTTCCCCCTTATATCCCATTGCCTCCCCCGTACTGCCCCCCTCACCGCAATGAAGCTCCTCTCCAGTGCGAAGCGCACGTTGGTCTCGATGCTGGTGCGTTTCTTGCGTCTGCGGCCGGGTAGCCCCTCGTACCCACTCCCGGGGCTGCTGAGGGGGTTGGGGCTCGGGAGGGTACTGTCCACAGACATGGTCTCTGTTTGTGGGGGGACAGGGTGTTACACCAGGACCATCGGGGAGGGGGGCTGGGTGATGGGGGAGGAACAGAGAGACAAGGGGTGGGAGGAAAAGAGAGACAAGAGGGGGGAAGAAAAGAGAGACAAGAGGGGGGAGGAACAGAGAGACAAGAGGGGGGAGGAACAGAGAGACAAGAGGGGGGAGGAACAGAGAGACAAGAGGGGGGAGGACAAGAGAGACAACAGGGGGGGCGGAACAAAGAGAGACAAGAGGGGGGAGAGAAGAGACAGAGGGAGGACAAGAGAGGGGGAGGAAAGAGAACAGAGAGACAGAAGGGAGGTAGAGACAGGAGGACAAAGGAGAGATGAGACAGAAGAGGGGGGAGGAACAGAGAGACAAGAGGGGAGGAACAGAGAGACAAGATGGGGGAGAGAGACAGATATTATGGGGGTGGTCAAAGAGAATGCAGAAGAGAAAGGAGAAGGATGAGACTAGGGAGTGCATATGGGGGGGGGAGAGACAAGGAGCAGCCATAGAAAGAGGAGAGATAAAGATGACCTGAGAGATGAGAATGCACGACCCCCCCCCCCACCCACCGCAGGTGTTCCTGTGTCACCACCAGATGTCCCTGTGTGACGTACAGCCCAGAGAAGTCCTTGCGTCACCCACCTCAGGTGTCCCTGTATCACCCCTCCCCCCCCAGGTGTCCCTGTATCATCCCCCCCGGTGGTCTTGTATCACCCCCTCAGGTGTCCCTGTATCACCCCTCCCCCCCAGTGTCCCTGTATCACACCCGCCAGGTGTCCTTATATACCCCCCTCCCCCCCCCACCAGTGGTCCCTCCCCCCGGCTGGCACCCCCCAGGTGTCCCTGTTGACCCCCCGCCCCCAGGGGTCCTGTGTCACCCGCAGTTCCGTGTCCACCCCCAGTTGTCCTGTGTCACCCCCAGGTGTCCCTGTGTCACCCCCCCCAGGTGTCCTTGTATAACCCCCTCAGGTGTCCCTGTATCACCCCTCCCCCCCAGGTGTCCCTGTATCACCCGCCAGTGTCCTTCCTTGTATAACCACCCCCTCTCCCCCCCAGGGGTCCCTCCCCCCAGGTTCCCTGGTCCACCCCCCCCACAGGTGTCCCTTGTAAACCCCCCGCCCCAGTGTCCTGTGTCCCCGCAGGTGTCCGTGTCACACCCCCCCCCCCATTGTCCCTGTGTCACCCCCCAGTGTCCCTGTGTCACCCCCCCAGGTTGTCCCGTGTTCACCCCCCACATGTCCCTGTACACCCCCCACATGTCCCTGTATCACCCCCCCCCCACGTGTCCCTGTGTCACCCCCCCCCCCCACAGGTGTCCCTGTGTCACCCCCCCCAGGTGTCCCTGTGTCACACCCCCCCCAGGTGTCCCTGTGTCACCCCCCCCAGGTGTCCCTGCGTCCCCCCAGGTGGTCCCTGTGTCACCCCCCCCAGGTGTCCCTGTCACCCCCCCCAGGTGTCCCCTGTGTCACCCCCCAGGTGTCCCTTGTGTCACCCCCAGGTGTCCCTGTGTATCCCCCCCAGTGTCCTGTGTACCCCCCCCTGGTGTCACAGTGTCAACCCCCCCTGGTGTCCTGTCCCATGTCATGTCACCCCCCCAGGTGTCCCGTGTTCACCCCCCCAGGTGTCCCTGTGTCACACCAAGGTGTCCCTGTGTACCCCCCGCCTGTGTCACACGCAGTGTCCTTAACTCCCCCCTGGGTGTCTCTGTGTCACCTCCCCCCAGGGGTCTGTGCATACCCACAAGTGTCCTGTGTACACCTCCCCCCCCAGGTGTCCCTATGTCACCCCCCCCCCCCCCCCCAGTACCCCCTGCAGTGTCCCGACGTCAACCCACAGTGCCCCTGTGACAGTGTCCCTATGTAACACCACAGTCCCCTGCAGTGTCCCTATGTCACACCCCCAGTGCCCCCTGCAGTGTCACCTATGTTCCACCCCCCACAGTGCCCCCTGCAGTGTCCCGCATGTCACACAAACCACCCCAGTGCCCCATGCAGTGTGTCCCTATGTCACACCCACAGTGCCCCGCTGGTCCCTGTCACCACCAGTACACCCCGGAGTGTCCATGTCACAACCACAGTGCCCCCTGCAGTGTCCTATGTCACACCCACAGTGCCCCTGCAGGTCCCTATGTCACACCCACAGTACCCCCAGCAGTGTCCCTATTTCACACACCAGACAGACCACCCTGCAGTGTCCCATGTCACACCACAGTACCCCCTGCAGTGTCCCTATGTCACACCCACAGTACCCCCGGCAGTGTCCCTATGTCACACCCACAGTGCCCCCTGCAGTGTCCCTATGTCACACCCACAGTGCCCCCTGCAGTGTCCCTATGTCACACCCACAGTACCCCCTGCAGTGTCCCTATGTCACACCCCACAGTGCCCCCTGCAGTGTCCCTATGTCACACCCACAGTACCCC
>WSYH01019018.1:0-10563 GCA_036426205.1 Ascaphus truei
GAGATGCTGTGCGTATGAGACGCTGTGTGTGTGTGTGCGAGATGCTGTGCGTATGAGACGCTGTGTGTGTGTGTGCGAGATGCTGGGCGTATGAGACGCTGTTTGTGTGCGAGATGCTGTGCGTATGAGACGCTGTGTGTGTGTGTGCGAGATGCTGTGCGTATGAGACGCTGTGTGTGTGCGCGTGATGCTGTGCGTATGAGACGCTGTGTGTGTGTGTGCGAGATGCTGGGCGGGTGAGTGATGGCGTGCTTGTGATATGCTGGGTGTGTGTGTGTGATGCTGTGTGGGTGGGTGTGTGATACGTTTTGTGGGTGGGTGTGTGAGATGCTGTGCGTGTGAGATGCTGGGCGGGTTGGTGTGTGTGGGTGTGAGTGGGTGTGAGATGCTGGGTGGGTGTGTGAGATGCTGTGCATGTGTGAGTGAGATGCTGTGCGTGTGAGATGCTGTGCATGTGTGTGTGATGCTGCGGGAGTAAAGTCCGCTATCCTTGTGTGGGTTTTTTGTGTTATGCAAGTTCTGTAGGTGTGTGAGATGGTGGGTGGGTGTGTGAGATGCTGGGCGTGTTGGTGTGTGGGTGTGAGATGCAGGTTGGTTGTTGTTGGGTGAGTGGTGCTGTACGTGTGGGTTTGATGGCGTGTGAGATGCTGTGCATGTGTGTGTGATGCTGCGGGAGTAAAGTCTGGTATCCTTGTGTGTTTTTTTTTGTGCTATGCGAGATCTGTAGGTGTGAGAGATGCTGGATGGGTGGGTGTGTGAGATGCTGTGCGTGTGTAAAATGCTGTGCGTGTGAGATGCTGGGCGGGTTGGTGTGTGTGGGTGTGAGATGCTGGTTGGGTGAGTGTGTGTGAGATGCTGTGCGTGTGGGTTTGATGGCGTGTGAGATGCTGTGTGTGTGTGATATGCTGGGCGGGTGTGAGATGCTGGGTAGGTGTTGTTGGGTGTGTGTGTAATGCTGTGTGCGTGTGTGATGCTGTATGTGAGATGCTGGGCGTGCGTGTTTGTGTGAGATGCTGGGCGGATGAGTGTGATGCTGTGTGAGATGCTGGGGGGGTTGGTGGGTGTTGGGTGAGTGCGAGATGCTGTGCATGCGAGATGCTGGGCGTGTTTGTGTGAGATGCTGGGCGGGTTGGTGTGTGTGTGTGTGTGAGATGCTGGTTGGGTGTTTGGTGAGTGTGTACGAGATACTGTGCGTGTGTGTGATATGCGGGTGTGTGGGTGTGAGATGCTGAGTCGGTGTTGTTGGGTGAGTGGGAGATGCTGTGTGTTTATGTATGCAAGGTGCTACTCTAGGAGCAGCCGAAGGAGTGCCTGTCTCCTGGGAGCTCCACAAGGAGGGAAACGAGAAAATCTGCAGAGCGTCCCCCAACAAAATGGAAGTCTTGAGGACTGCTAAGGTTGAATGGGCATGGGTGGGAGAGGAGGGGCCAGCGACTTCATAAAAGGAGCGGGGAGAGGCATGGAGAACCTCGCAATTGGCCGCAAGGGGAGACAGTCACCGAAAAAAAATCAAACAGGTACTACCAAATTTTTGGCAGCACTGTCGCTTTGTCGCCGTCGCGTGCATTATAAGCGCATGTGACGGCGACAATGCATTTGTTTTGCTGCGACGGTAGTATAAGCACAGCCTAATACACCAAACTCAGGCTGGGATCAGAGGCCTGGGATGCAAGGGTAGTCGGGTCCGGTTCCGAGGTCGAGGCAGGCAACAGGCAAAGGGTAGTCAGCTCTGAGGTCGAGACAGGCAGCAGGCAAAGGGCAGTCAGGTCCAGTTCGGAGGTCACAGCAGGCAAAGGGTAGTCAGGTCCGAGGTCGAGGCAGGCAGCAGGCAGCAGGCAAAGGGTAGTTAGATTCAGTTCCAAAGGTCAAGACAGGCAGCAGGCAAATCAAAGGCAACAGAGAGCTCAGACAGATCAAGTTATCCAGTACTTGACTACTTTGCACGTGCAAAGACAAGTTGCCACTGCTTGCTATTTAAAGGCCAGCGGCAGCTGCTGGCAATGAGCCAGAGAGAAGCTTACTTCCTGTCAGGGGGGAGAGGGGGTGTGTTTGTCCGTGTGTCCGTCCTGTCGGCACCAGAGGGCAGGATTTGCCAAGAAGCAAGATGGCCTTGCTTGCTTCAGTGTGCTTGAAGTGACTTCCTGTTGGTGACTGAGAGCAAGATTTGCCAGGAAGGGAGATGGTCCAGATTGCTTCATTGCAGTGGCCATCATAGGTGACAAACAGATCCCTTATGTTTTGTGCATGATCGCATTTTATCAAGGATAAAGCTCTGAACCCAAATCCAGCACACATCCCCCCTGTAAGCTCAGAACCCAAACCCAGCACTGCTAAAGCTCTAATGCAGGCCCTCATTCTCTCCCTTCTCGATTATTGTACCCCCTGCTGTCCGGCCTTCCTGCCTCTCACCAGTCTCCGCTACAATTTAACCTAAATGCTGCTGAAATTCAAGGGCCACCTTTCACCCCACTTCTTACACCATATGTAGGAGATTCGTGCAGAGGGTAAAACAGGAAATGTATATTAGGGGAAAAATAATATAGGCTTTTTATTAGCTGAAATTTTAAACAGCAGAAAATCTTATGTTTCACCAAAAGAAACATACCTAGCGCCATGTGGAGCGCTGATTAACACAAGAACTTATTCCCTATCTGTGGGTTGGAGGCTCAGCCCCTTACCAACAATAACACACATTCAGTGTGAGGTCAGTTTTACCTGTGGGCCTCCTTGCTGGAATAAGGGGGCGAGAAGTACATGTGCAGGGCGGTCTCTCTGTCAGTGGGGCAAGGTGGTTTCTCTTCAGTGGGGCAGGGCGGTTTCTCTTCAGTGGGGCAGGGCGGTTTCTCTTCAGTGGGGCAGGGCGGTTTCTCTTCAGTGGGGCAAGGTGGTCTCTTCTGTGGGACAGGATGGTCTCTCTTCAGTGGGGCAGGACGGTCTCTCTTCAGTGGGGCAGGGCGGTCTCTCTTCAGCGGGGCAGGGCGGTCTCTTATGCGGGACAGGGCGGTCTCTCTTCAGCAGGGCCGGCCGGTCGCTTCCTGGATCAGAGAGTCCTGAGCACCACAAAGCTTTAGACTTATTAATGGTCTCTAATGAGCCAGCTGAGCTAATTAAGAGAGCCTGCCCTGATATTAACCTGCTCAGTGCTAGGCTAAAGCTCTGTACACAGGTTTCCCTGCAAAGCTATTAGGGAAGGCACACTATCACAGGGTTATTGTGTGACAGTATGTAACTGTGCTCTGTATATATTGTATTCTCTCCTGTAACCTCCTGCTGTCCGGCCTTCCTGTCTCTCACCTGTCTCCCCTACAATCTATAACTGCTCTGTATATATTGTATTCTCTCCCATCTCCTATAACCTCCTGCTGTCCTGCCTCTCACCCGTCTCCTGTAACCTCCTGCTGTCCGGCCTTCCTGCCTCTCTCCTGTCTCCCCTACAATCTGTAACTGCTCTGTATATATTGTATTCTCTCCCGTCTCCTGTAACCTCCTGCTGTCCGGCCTTCCTGCCTCTCACCTGTCTCCTGTAAAATCTATACTAAACGCTGCTGTCAGAATCACTTTCCTCTATTAAATCCTTCTCAGCATCTCTCCAGCTTAAAACCCTCTCCTGGCTTCCTATCAAATCCTGCATCTCGCACTCAGTTTTCCTCCTCACTTTAATACACTGCTCTACCCCTCCTTACATCTCTCCCTAATATCTCACTATACCCTCCTCTGCCCCTCCTTACATCTCACCTTAATATTTCCCTATACACTCCTCTGCCCCTCCTTACATCTCACCCTAATATCTCACTATACACTCCTTTACCCCCTCCTTACATCTCACTCTAATATCTCACTATACCCTCCTCTGCCTCTCCTTGCATCTCTCACTATACACCGTCACAACTCTTGCGTTCTGCTCAAGGATGTCTTTTCTCTAATCCTTTTGTATTTAAAGCCCTCTCCCGCCTGAAACCTTTCTCACTAACTGCCCCACGCCTCTGTAATTCCCTTCCCCTCAATATCCAACTAGCACCCTCTATATCCACCTTTTTAGACTAATTTTAACAACTACCTCTGTAACGAAGCATATGAGTAGCTCCGTGACTGATACTATACACCTCATACACCGACCGTGGCCCCTTGCAGACGCACTTACCAGAACACCTTCCTACTGTCTCTGTAAGTTCTTCCTACTTGCCACTTAGATTGTAAGCTCTTCGGGGCAGGGACTCATTTTCCTAATGTTACTTTTATGTCTGAAGCGCTTCTTCCCATTATATATTATAGTAATATATCACGTGTATTACTGCTGTGAATCGCTGTGTACATACATAGCGCTATATAAATAAAGTTATACATACAGAAGTGTAACAACAGAAACGACACAGCCACCACAGTGACTGGCAGAAGGTGTATTAAAAAACACATAAACATATCACAAACCTACATTAAAGATATTAATGTGAGCTTCATATAGTCCCAGTGAGAGCACGAAGGTCCAAACCTGTGATTCTGATATGACCCGGTGCACCAGGTCCCCGGACCCGCGGCTCGCAGCACTCGGGGATGTGGGGATCACAGAAGAATCACAGGAAAAGCTTAACAGCTGATCTACCGTTGAGGCGTCCTACACGCGCAGAATGCGCAGACGCCAAGATGTAATAGAACAATGTATTAATGGAAATGTATAGAAAATGGGAAAAATGGCGTTACAAAATAACTAATTGAAAATAAAAGCGGATACGTACATTCGTATAATGGTGCAGCAATGTGACCCCAATAAAGGCCGGGATGGGGGAATGCATGTTCCCCTTACAGTGACAAGCACAAATTTATATACAAACACTCACATTCACAATACACTGCAGGCATGTGTAAGTGTGAGTAAGTGTGAGTATAAATAGTTCATAACCGCACCATACACATATACTGCATACACATAAAGGTGCATGCGTGATACATGTGGCCAAAATAACACACAGCAACGCCTGGCCAAAAGAGACAAGGCTTAAATATTGTAATAATTCTAATAGAACGTGATTACAATTAATTGAAGGGACACCTCCCTGGGAATAGGAGCATGTTCCCAACAATGAAACCTAATATGATGCTATTGGATCACTTTTATCATGTTCACAATAGTGATCCACGTGCTTTGCACTTTTCAACTATTGACCGGGGGTGGAGCTATTCAGAGGGGGCAGAGCTATACAGAGCCCTCCCGGCTTTCAAAGCACATTGTGTGTGTGTGTATGTCACAGATGCAACGTGATACAGTTGTAACCCCCCCCCCCCCCGGCCTTGTTCCCCCCCAAAAACCAGCCGTACAGTTATTTTTCAAAAAAAGGCTTTTAAAACACACCCCCCCCCCCCCCAGATAAAGGAGAAGGGGGTGTCACACCAGAAATATAACACTCCCAATTGTGTTACTGTATGTGGGTGTCACACCAGAAATATAACACTCCCAATTGTGTTACTGTATGTATAAGTAGAGATATACTTGTGGGTGTGCAGCAGGTTACCTTGTTCTTCTCAGAAGGTCTGTGCAGGCTCTTGGCAAGGAGAACAATGAAAGAAAAGGGCGCCAGGAACGTATAAAACGTTATTAACAGATGACATCTCCCCTGAGAGATGCCCACATAGCGTTCCCCAAACAGGCACTTACTTTTCCTTTGTTCATTGTCACGGATAAGGCCTGGCTCACCCTGGATACATGATGGCCGCTTTCACTGGGACTCGGCAGGGTGCCTGTTACAGAGAGGGGGTAACCAGGCTCACTAATAAAGGTTAACCCCACTTGGTTGCCCGTGAGCTGTGTTTGGGGGCCCTAGAGTGTCAGGTCTTGGACCTGCCTGTTCTACATGTACTGCTATGCAATGTATGTAAAAAGTGCAACCATAAAGATAAGGAGGCAAGGTATCCCCAGAACAGTACCGGTGTCCCTAGTCTCATGGGGATGCCCAGTGCATGCCCAGATAACCCTAACCCTGGTATAAGGAGTTCAGGGGGTTCTCCAGTCAGGTATAAGACGGTGAGGCTTTTATTGAAAGTCTACGTTTGGAGAGTGAAAGGGAGGTGGCTAATGGGGTAACACGGCTCAGGTTTTCACTCTATCTCTCACACCAATAGACTTAGGACATTTTAATAAGAAAATGTATAAAGTATATTTTATTAAAGCTGGTATGTTTAACAATATGTTATACTTATACACTGTAACATAAGCTTTTACTGCAGGACTGCTCAGGGGGGTTATGGGCCACCAGGGTGTGGTGACAGTAAGTCTGTCCTAAGTCCATAGATAAAAGTGACACCTGTTGCCAGGAGTGTGAACAGCCATTGGTGCAGGATGGCTGAGTTAAGTGTCCAAGTCCTGGGCTGATTACAGGCTCTTCCAGCCAGTAGTCACCTCCCTAGACTCAGAGGCACCAGGCCTGTGCATGACAAGTAGGTAAGATGAAGATTTTCACACAGGCCCCTTTGCTTTGTTGAAGCTCAGGTGCCAGGCGTCGCAAGATTATCAAACATGTGAATGGCTAGCAGTAAAGTTCCCACGCTTGTGGGTTGGCAGTAATGCTGTGCGACTGACTTTGCAAATGTTATAAAAAAGTTAGTAGCCAGCCCAGGAAAGGGATCCCAAGACATACACAAGTTCTGACTCGGCTCTCCGTGGCAGAGGCTTAGGCCCTGTGAGCCTACAGGTTATATAGCACATGGTAGTGGTCTGTGTCCGATAGGAACCAGGGCTACATTTGGAGGCGCTGCTGAGATCTTAGACCTGGGGTGCCCCCCGGAAAAAAAAAAAAACAATATATCGCCATGGCCCTTCCTTCGCGTCAAGAAATACGCGACTGGGCGCGACAAATGCGCACGCCCACCCGCCGCGCAGTGGCGGTGACACGAGTACCCATGGCTTTACCCTTAGAGACATTGCAAACTGCCTTACGACAACTACCGGGTTTTGCCAATGCCCGCCTGGTAGACGTACTCATAGATCAAGATGCTAACTGGAACACCTTGCTCGTAGATTGTCGGCGAGATCTAGTAGTCCTCGAGCCTACCACCCCTCAATATCTGCCGCTTACGAACTCTCTGTCCGGCGGCAGCCCCTTGGTCTATCCCCTTCGGGACTCCCCTGTTGGTGAACTTGGTGACGACGACCCGACGCTCCCCTTTGCTCCCTATCTCGCGACCGAGGCGGATAGTTGTCCATCAGAATGTAGCTACCCCGGGTCTAGCACCTCAGAAGAAGCGGGGGTGCGTAGTGACATGCTGCAGAAACTAAATGATAAGATAGACCGGTTAACCACCCCCTCAAGATTACCGCCGTTAGTGGAAGCGCTTACCCTAGCCACGCATTCCCAAAGCTACCGGAAATTAAAGGCCTTCTCAGGGACTCTACCTGTGCCCACGGGGGAGGACGGGATAGACCCTTGGAAGGAGCATACTAGGGGAGTAATGGAAGAAAGGTCTTGTACCGATGTAGTGAAACGCCAGTGGCTCATGGTGTGCTTGAGACCACCGGCGTCCACTTTGATCAGTATCCACCGAGAGCAGTACCCAGATCTGACAGCTCGTATGATGATTGAGTTTCTAGTCGAAGCCTATAGTGTGACCGAGGATGATGGGGCCTTGTGGGCTAAGTACTACGCCATAAATCAAAAGGAGGGAGAAGATTTGTCTGTCTATATCCAACGCGTGCAAATCTCCCTGGGTCCCCTCCTGCATCATAAATACTTGGCCGCATCTCAGATGGATGAATACCTCCGCAAACAATACAGTATCTACGGGGGTCCAGTCCTACTCATCCTATTGCAAACAGGATTCACGATAATTTCACTCGAGGGCCTCCCCCCTCGTTTATCAAACTGTTACAGCAAGTCAAAGAGCACGAAACACATCTCATGCTTCACTCCCTTCACAAGTCTAAAGCAGGCAGCAACCCTAAACCCAAAGGGGGTGCTGAAAAGAAGGAAGAACCGCCGGATAAACCAGGCCCGGAGAGACCAAAATACCCTGGCCGAACCTCGCCTCAGTGGTCACACCGTAACTCCTCCCGAGATATGTCCTGCTATAAATGCGGGAAAAAGGGGCACATATCCTACGATTGTCGGATGGGGGACTCTCGCTACCGGAGCCCGTCAACCAAGAAGTTCACGCCTCAGGTCATGATATGTGGTGTATACGCGACAAGCCCCGAAGCCCCTGTTTCCACCCAAAGTGGCGGCGAACCCGAAGAGGAGAGTAACCGCGTAGGGCCAGTAGCGCTGATCCGAGTACTAGTAGACGGTATTCACTCCTCTGCCCTGCTGGATACACCAAGTAACCATCATATATCGAGGATTCTACAATCAACACCTCCAGAAGCGTCCTCTGAAATTGGCCGGGCATATCAAAGTAAGAGGGCTGAGCAATGACGACTACCCTATTGATGGCATAGTGACTGTGGACTTGGAGATACAACAGCTCAACACTGGGACATCGCATCCCATTAAGGTGGACGCCTTGGTGTGTCTGGAACCCAAAGAGACACCTAAGTATCCCATCATCCTGGGTACGAATGCTGACATTGTACAAGCAGTCATCCGGGCCTATCTACACGAAACTAACGAACTGCCCATGTCCAGCCTACAGCTACAACTGGTCCAGGTGGACCCGGATTCCCCTCCGGCCCCCCCTGAGGACCACAGACTGCTGTTCTGCGGCCGGGCAGGGCTGACCCGGCTCTTACCGGGAGAAACGCAGAGGGTACCCGCGTGGTGTGCATATGCGGAACGAGTATGCGAGGAGCAGCTCTTTTTTCTCGAAAGTACGCCCGAAGAAGATGTCCGCCGAGGGTATCGGCTAATACCGGAATGTCGGAATTGGCCGACCGCCATCCCCCGTCGAATTTATGTGATGGTCCAAAATCTTTCGCCCTTCCCCATGGCCATCGACGCGGGACAAAGGGTAGGGAGGATTTACCCCGTCAGCTTGGTGAATGAGGCCGTACAAGTAAAAGCCGCCAGAGTGGACGATCACAAAGCGCCACTAGACTTCGACTTGTCCGGATTGTCAGATACCTGGAAGGAGCGGCTGTGAGTACAGCTGGAGGAGAGATGGTATTCTCTACTGGAGAGATGGATGTGGGGTGTAGCCGACACGCCCAACACACCATTCGGATGACTGATACCAAGCCCTTCAGGAACGTTCCCGCCGGCTCGCCCTCAAGGACGTGGAAGATGTACGCACGGTCCTCCATGAAATGGAAGAAGCCGGAATTGTTACAAAGTCACAAAGTCCTTACGCCTCGCCCATAGTGGTAGTGCGAAAGAAGAAAAGGATGGTGAGGTTATGTGTAGACTACCGGACCTTTAACAATCGAATCGTACCGGACCAGTACAATCTTCCCCGTATAGAAGAAATCCTGGACGCGCTACATGGAAGCAAATGGTTCAGTGTGTCTGACCTACGGTCCGGGTACTGTCAGGTACCTATGAGTCATGATGATCAAGAGAAAACGGCGTTCATTTGTCCCTTGGGGTTCTACCAATTCACCCGTATGCCCCAAGGTATATGTGGTGCCCCCGCCACCTTCCAGCGGCTAATGGAGATGACTTTAGGGGACCTGAACCCCCGAGAATGTCTCATGTACTTGGATGACATCATAGTCTTCGGGAAGACCTTGGAGGAACATGAGGCTCGACTCCTGAAAGTACTTGACCGATTAGCGCGAGAAGGACTTAAGCTCTCTTTAGATAAATGCCGTTTCTGCCGAACCTCGGTGACTTACGTGGGACACATAGTGTCCGCTGAAGGAATCGCTACAGACCCAGCCAAAATAGAAGCTGTCGTCAACTGGCCCCGACCTGACAATGTAGGGGAGTTACGATCGTTCCTGGGGTTCTGCGGATATTATCGCAGGTTTGTGGAGGGGTACTCCCGACGGGCCAAAGCCCTCAACGGCCTCCTCAAGATATATCCGGAAGACACCAGCCGGAAGGCTATGCCTGCCCGACAACCCTTCGGGGACAAATGGACGACAGAGTGCGAACAAGCCTTCCAGGACCTAAAACAGAGTTTAACCGCGGCTCCCATGTTGGCCTATGCAAATCCCGAACAACCATTTATCTTACACGTGGATGCTAGTCTGCATGGGCTAGGGGCGGTGTTACATCAAAAATATCCAGAGGGACTATGACCAGTAGCTTATATCAGCCGCAGCCTGACACCCAGTGAAAATAACTATCCCATGCACAAACTGGAGTTCTTGGCCCTCAAGTGGGCCATTGTCGACAAGCTTCGTGATTATTTGTATGGTGTGTCATTCGAGGTGCGGACCGACAACAATCCACTTACCTATATTATGACCTCAGCCAAACTCGATGCGGCCGGCCATCGCTGGTTGGCTGCCCTGTTCAATTACAATTTCACCCTGAAATAAAAGCCCGAGCCCTTAAACATTGGTGCTGACGCCCTGTCTAGGCAGCCAGGGCTGGCCACTACACCCGATGAGGACCAATGGGAAGAAATCCCGGGACCCGGACTAAGACTATGTGGTACCGCTATGTGGTACCGCTGCCATAGTCAATGATCAAGTGG